>JAODTR010069143.1:0-15955 GCA_025399935.1 Amblyopsis rosae | reverse complement strand
GCTCCAGACGGGGGCCCCGGGCTTCCTCCGGGCAGGGTAACCTCTCCTCTTAAATGATCTTTCATAGGGGTCTTCTGGACCCCTATGAAAGATTTTTTTAAAGCAGGCGCTTTAAAAAAAAAAAAAACTTTGAACGAACCTGTGAACCAGCGAGCCTGTTATTCACTCTCGCAGTAGAAAAGTCAGGAGAGTGGAAACATATTCCACTGAGAAAAGCATCTCTCTCTTCTGCTCTTCAAATAAATTCTAATAAAACTGATGCTATATTATATCACATAACAACTAGCGTTGTTTCCAAGTCGCCCACATCACGCCTAAACCACGGCCGTAACTAAACTACAACACACTAGGTTACCAGCATGGCTCACCTACATTTCCAAGCTCTCCAGACTGATTCTTGCGGCGAAGTGAAACTGAAATTGTTTGCAGGTACCGCCGCGTGAGTAGGGGAGGATGGGCATTAAACATATGTACTGTATGACTATAGTGACCTAATTTATTAATTACTACTTTATAGATAGTCAATCAGTTATAAGTAGTCTTTTTGTTTTGTTGAAAATATTTTTGCAATTATAAAAATATATTGTCACGTGCCAGCCAAGCACCCCCCTCTCCCCACCCATGATGGCATCGTCCATCAC
The DNA here is from genome assembly GCA_025399935.1 of Amblyopsis rosae. Lineage (NCBI taxonomy): Eukaryota > Metazoa > Chordata > Actinopteri > Percopsiformes > Amblyopsidae > Amblyopsis > Amblyopsis rosae. The sequence continues at coordinate 15,314 of JAODTR010069143.1, read as the reverse complement.
GATGTTTCACTGTAGACATCGTCTGATACCAATTTGATAGACATCGCCAAACCCTAATCCTCACTAATATGTGCCATTTAAAGACATTAATTGATCATTTTAATTATTTAATGACGTTCATCCAAAAATATTTATCAAAGCAATATAAAACAAATGAAAAGACAGCAATGTGTTATTCTGAATAGCTATGCAACATATCAAGCAACGATCATCCTCAGAAAAATCTCTACCTCCAATAACATCTCTGTACTGTTAAGAGCATTGTGTAAAAGCCCCATGCCCACAGTACTGTAGGCAGTAAAGCATGCTCATAAGCAGGGTTATCTTGGTTAAGACAGCTGCTGCTGTGGTCACGTGGGGGGTGAGGCAGCTTCTTGCGTAACAGCAGCCTTTCCATGTCAATGATGCATACGAGAAGAAAATAAAAAATAAGAAAAAACACAAACCTAGCAATATGGAAATGGAATATATTACTGAGACTACTTGTTATGGATGAAGCAATATTCCTGGCATTCAAGCATTACTTTAATGACAGTAAAGGCAATACATAGACAAATAAATTATCCACAATTGTTAGCCTTTCAAAACAACAAACTGATTTTAAAAAACAAAACAAAAAAAAAGCATTAGTACTGTAGCTAGAACTTTATAATGCATTTAATTTTATAATCCACCACACCGCCCCCCCCCCGCTCCCCCCCCCCCCCATCTGAATAACACATACTAGTTCCCCTTTCAACCTTTGAGGCACAGTGGAAAATTTCCAACTTTAAGAGAGCTGTAAACCTGGATTTATACTATGAGTTTTATTTTTTATATCATATATTCTGGGACATGAGCCATAAACAGGGCATCTTGGAAAAATTGTACTATTCGAAATTTCAAATAGTATCATAATTGTTCATTTCACAATGCAGCATTATGACGGCAACAAGCAAACGTAAAAGTTTGTTCTAAAATATTAATCTACCATTTGCTCAATGACACCACTACACGGTGGCTTTGCACCTGAGGGCCAAATGGAAAAACACCAGCTACCTAGGCACATCAATTCAGCCATAAAGATACACGTCCGCGCTTAGGAAAACATTAACACATTTGTTATTCTTTATGGAAAAATTACACCACCTATGATTTAGGATTTTAGATACATCTGATTATGTTATATTGGCGTTAATAACGTTATTATGTTTCTTATAAATGTGAAATAACACACAAATCGTACTACTACTCTATGTTACGGCAATGTACGGCAAACAACGCCGCAAGCGGCCTAGCGGCTACGATACTGTACAGCAAAATGAACACAACTAAATAGTTATGTTTAAATAAGCCAAAGTAAAGCTATAAACTATTGACATCAATATTATCATAGCTGTAGTTAAATGTCTCAATTATTAGCTTTTAGGCCTACGTTATTGGTTACAAAGATGCTGCTAACTAACTAGCCAGCCAGCTAGCTAGCTAGCTAGCTAGAATCTAAGCAACGGTGACCGTCAGGTGTCGTCTATTTGCTGGATGCCGACGTTTAACGAAAACAAGTTTAATAACTTAGGTCGAATTTATCAATCATATTGGTGTTAAATTGCGTTATTGTGACCACCGTTGACAACAGTATTTAACAACTGCCATGGATTTTAACAGTATGTAGTGACATTGAGTATCAATAAGGTATCTGAAAATAACACCAATTCAGATAATGCGTAGCGTCTAAGCTAGGCCGCATTTGTGAAGTTCGCTACGGTAACCACGGTTTCTACGGCAACATACCTTTCACTTTCTGGTTTACTACTGGTTTGTTCAATAAATGGCATCTTGGTTAAGTTTCTCTCTTTTTCTCTAACAAAACAATGGCTATTCAATATCGTCTGTAGGTTGGATTTAACCATCCGGCCAACGTCCACTCCCGCAGATCTCTCGTGCCTCTCGTCGCCAAATGATTAATTCTGATAGCAAGCAGCAGTACTGTAGCCCGTCTGACAGAGGGGCGTGTCCTCCTCATCACCATGACGTACGTCAATGAATTCATATTGATGAACTATTTCACTCGTGCCTAATAAGATACATCATATATACAGTATTGAAATACATTTGTATTTTCTGAATACATGTTTGGAAATTATGTAGGCTATGGTAGTAATTGCGATGTGTACTTTAATTTTTACACATATGGAAGGTCTGCATAAAACACTGATAGATTAGTATTATTATTAGATTATTATATTAATTTAATTTAATTTAAGTAGCCTATCTTCTAGCCATAACCCAGTGTCAGTATCAGTATGCCTACTCACATTCAATGTCATTTTTCTTTTTTCAACTGGCCTCATCTGTGGCTGCCAATCACAAAAGCAGAGGGATATGGAGCAGGGAGTGTGTGGGTCTCTCCACTAACACAGAACATAAGTCGAAGTCACTTAACACAGTTTAATTTACATTAACAAAACTACATGCAACTAAACTACTTCAAAAGCGGTGAGTTGTTTGCTCTTGTTTGTGTTGAGGTGTGTATAGGCTGTAGTTTGCTGTGCACTTGCCGTGGATATTTTATATCAGTTATAGCAGTGAGGAGCAGGTGGCTATTTTAGGGTTTGAAATTAGCATGTGTAATACTGTACAGATTACAAGGCATGCAGTATCCTGCTTTACAGCTAGCCAACAAGTAATATGCATAGACAAGCTTTTAATTATAACAATATATCACAATTAATTCCAGATATCATTCCCATATTTAAAGTTGTTCACCATTGGACTTGAGAGGCAAAATATGGAACAATCACAAGTTGAAACTGTCACAAGTAAGGCTATTCATTTATGTTTTTACCACCATACACTAAATATTTATACTCTCTAATCTCTACCGCTGATTATTCTCTTTATCCCTAGAATCGTATGACCACATTCTGTCCATCCGAAGTTTGAGTGAAGTTCGAAACCCATGGAAGGGATTTACAATGAACCGCTGCTTGGCACTGGCTCTAGTTATAGTGGTTGTGAGCTCAAGTGTAAATCAATTAAATGGTGAGTGATAATATTGAGAACTATTATCACTGTGACCTCTGTATGCATAGTGAGTATGATAAAAAAGTAATCACAAATATGTATTATACCAAATACAGAATTTTGTGCTGTATTATTAATGTTTGTGCTTTGTGCTCGTAAAAACAATAAGAAAAAAAAGATTGTACAACCAGGATATTTATCAATTTTAACACGTTCAGTAAGTATGTGCTCTCATTTTATAGAAGCTATGGATTATGTTGTTGAGGAGACAAACACGGGTATAATGTCTTTCATTGGAAGTCTGCATGGTTCCATAACTCAGGTATGACTGACAGCAACAAACATTTAGAAAGAGTAACAATAAAAGCAAAGACTTTATACTTTTCCTGAACGACATGTCAAGGTAGCCATATAGTAAATGACACATAATCAAGTTTCTAACCCTGAAAGTATTTGTGAGATTGACTAATCTACTGATCAACATCTAAATGTTAGAGGATCAAGATGATTTCTTAACAAACTGAAGCTTTTTTTGTTTTAGGGTGTATACTTTAAAACATATACTATTATTAATCCTAGCATTCTCATGTGGGTTTTGTGTGCCACCTACAGTAGTGTACCTGAATGAAAACCTGCTTTTTTATTTATTGTTTGATACCAGGGATCTCTATGGAACACTCTCATGTTTTGGAGATGGGGTTCTGAAGAGGTTGGACCGATAAGAAGAAGAAAAAAGATAATCACCACAAGAGGCATTCTGAAACCCAGAAATAAAGAATTATGATGTAACTGTATTGCAGAATGAATACAGTATAAGGACTTGCCATGAAACATCAGAAATAACAACAATGCAAAGTGTTTGCATTGTTACACATTTTAAGACTCTAATTACTAATTTTAAACAACTTTCTTCTTTGTATGGTACTTGTCATAAAAGGTAGTACTATAAATTGCTATCAATTTCTGAATATACTTTAATCAAGGAGAATCGAAAAGAAAGATGTATGATACATAATACATGTTCTACTATTAAAATCTATAATTTGATTAAATTATATATGAATAAAATAACAAAAAATACAAAAATCTTTCATTATAATTACAGTGATGACAGAAAAGTCAAATATATTTAGTGTTTCTATGGAGGCTACTTTATAAAAGAGTGAGAAACAGTGTGCTGTATTTAAGACATCTATTTAAATCAAATAAACCAGCCTCTCTTTGGTAAAGAATGCATTTTTCTATCAGTGTGTCATTGTTCAAACAAACAAAGATCTCCTTGATGAGAAAAACATGCCTTTTGCGCAGCAGCATTTCCTTCCCCCCGCCCCCCAAAAGCATCTAGCAAACCCCCGATGAAGTAGCAGAGCCCTACTTTGACAGCCACTGCTTTAGCGGCATCCACACTCTTTGGCCACCATATTTGGTTTAATGGAGAGAAAAGTCCCGTCGTCGTTCAATTCCACCACCTCCAGCTCATCATAAGCCACAGGAACACAACACAGCGCCCGCTCCAGGACGAGGCCACTCTGGATCTGGGTGTTCAGCAGCATGGCGTGGTTGTTGCCGTTGAACAGTGGAAAGCCACACATCCCGTGGCAGTTGTTGATAGTGGCAGTGTCAGGGTCGACGTAGTACTTCTGAAGGGACACGGTGAGGCTGTGCAGCCGGCAAACATCGCCCCTTAATGGACCTTGCTGGCCCGCTCTGGTGTCTCGTAGTCCTCTCTCTGTCTCGTAAGCACCCGCTACAGTCTGCAGGGCCTTCATCAGGAGAAAAGCACGGTACTGGCTCTCCCCTGGATTTCACACACATCAAATACATGTTCTTGATAACAAATAACTTTATCAGGCCTATTACTCATTATTTGACACCAATAACAATACATGAATGATGCATAGAATATTTGTAATTTTGTTATTTATGCTACTTTTTAACCAGACCGCCAGCAATATGCCAAATGATCCTTTGCAGCAAATCCTACATAGTCGTCATTATGTTTGACTGACATTTACCTGCTGCTGGTTCCTGCTTGGTTAATGCACTGAGCGCTTTGATTCTGGCCAGCCTCTTCATGGCCCGGTGACCCACGTCCTCTTCTCTTATCACCTCTGTCACCTGCACAAGTGTCTGCTCCAACCTCTGTCTGAGGATCTCCAACAGGGCCGGAGGCAGGGCCAGTTCTCCACGGTTCAACTTCAGAATAGACGCCTGTGCGGGGAACAACCGTATGACTGTATTTCACAAACTGGGGGGATAAAAAGGCTTTGATATCATCTGACCAGAAGTGGATATATTAAAGACGTAAAGTGGCCCCCTTCTCTGCTGATGGAGGTATCATCCTGTGATAACTATTGCACTGTTGGCTTTCTTAGTTTGTTCCTATTACTATCATGTTCGTTATAATCTTATATGTATTGAATATACAGTATAAAGGTAAGCCTGACACTGTTAGCACTACATATAACTACTAATAGTAAAATAATATAGCGTCTGAAGCTAATAACCTGTGTGGGGAAGGAGAAGAGCGTGGGGGCCGAGGAGTTGAGCAGGCCGGCCAGCAGACCCTGGCTAGTGGATACCCCCAGCTGAAGGCGAGGCAAGGACTGGAGGGATTCTAGCTGGACCGGAGTGGACCTGGGGGGGTTCCGAGGGAGGACAGCAGCAAGGAACCTCTGTAGCTCACAGAGGAACATGAAAGTCTCTGAGGTTTCCGGGGAGGAACTGTAAACATTCATGTGAAGTAGACAACAGGCGTATTTTTAATTTGGACAGTTTTTTGTTTTGTGGAACTATGAACTTCTTAAAACGCTCATAATTGTTTTATGCATACTGCATAGCCAACTATAAATACGGTCTCACACACACACCCACACACACAGGTCATATGTACTAATTAAATGTATTAATAATACATCTTTAACATTACAACATTACACAAATGTAAAAATAAAATGAAACAGCATAACCTGGTATCAGTTCCTCTGTCTGGCCAGAAAAGAAATAGAGGAGTCATGCTGATGTTGCTTCCAGATCCTCCCATGTAAAATATCTCTTTTAGATTTTGTCCTGTAAAGCTCAAAAATGTACATAAATAATATGAATAATAATAATAATAATAATAACAACCTAGTCTACACCTTGAAGTCAACAATACAATTTAAAAATACTTGATTAAATTGTTCTAGCTGACATCCTCTGTCATGTTGTTTCAGAATCCGAAGGCTCTGATAGAAAAACGTAGTCACACTTTGTTGTCAAGAACGAGGAACAACAGTTAGAGTAGCCAGCAGCAATCTTAATTTGCAATAGCATTTTGATGTGTAAAGACTGGGCAACATTAACCTCAATTATTAACAGAATTCAACAATACAAGAAAGTGTCTATAGCGCACGGTTTGATATTTGCAGACATGACATATTGATGTTGTTGCAGAGCGGTATTAAATTGTTAAGGACCAAGAAATACCACTTCAAATAACTTGTTATACAGCTGTAAGATGTTCTGTGACCAGTGCTTTAAATGTTGTTGAGACAATGACATGGTTAGCAGTATTGGGAGATGCACAGAGAAATCACATGTTGGGTCTTTTCAGTAAGATACAGTATGTTTATGCTATGTGGTTTAAGGGAAGCATGAACAGGACTGGACCAAGCATGAAACCTTGGAAAGAAATGGGCATTTTACCTGTTGTTGTCTCAAGAGATAAATTCCATGTTTGTTGACCATGGCTTTCTACCAATAACAGGAAGTACTGGGTTCCTTCTGAAAGGCACACTGTCTAGTAGGACAATAACATAAACAAATACAAACAGCCTCAAACATTTGAGGCCAATGTGTCATATTAAAGTGTCTTTGTATGATTTTTATAAAATAAATGTGGTGGTGGTGTGTACGTTTCCAAAACATACACAAACAAGAACATTTAAGAAATCCAGGTAAAAATGTACCTGTCTGTTGGGATGCAGATCCTCACCACTGATAACAATGCCCAGGTCTTTAACCATAAGGGGGCTTCCAAATGCCAATAGCAGGATGGACTGTAGCTTGAGCATGTAAGGTTGTGGACGGTCAAGGGCTAGGACAAGGCTTCCTCGCCCTTCTTCTGCCTGCAACAGCTCTAAAAAGCAAAGCATCCCACATGATGCAAGTTAAGCGTCATGTTCAAATTAAGCAGTGTTGTATAACAGCAATACCTATGTTTGGTTGCACAACTTCCAGTTGGTTTCTCTCTTCACTGTGTTCGGCACTAGCAAGCTGTGATATAACTGTCCTTAATGATCCGGCGGCACAGTCTCCAAACAGGGCAAAAGCTTTGCTTTTCTGTCCAGTCCCACCCCCTTCACCCACCACTGCAAATGTATCATCCAGAATCTCTTCATGACCATTTGACCTTCCATAGCACAGCCCAATTTCATAAGAAGACCGGATGGTTACTGATGATGCAGTATTATCTTCATTTTTGTCTCCAGTTGGTGCCAAGTCCTGTCTGCGACCGGACCTGTTGTTACCTCCTTCTGTCGCATCGAGAGATAAAAAAAAAAAAAAAAAGACATTTTAAATATTGCAATAATACATAAAGGAAGAGTGGATACTGACAAACACAGGGCAGTTGCCATTGTGGTACAACTGACCTGTTCTTAAGGTGTCTGAGCCTGGGAAATGTCCATGCGGATTGTCCCGCTGTGGAGTATGCTTAGGAAAACCCTCCCCAGACTTAAAGAGCATCAGCACTGAGGAGCAGAAGACAAAACCAGCGTGCAACATGCTTCCCTATCTGTGCGACTGTTTGGAACAGTTCAATTGCTTAGTATTAGCATGCATGGGCCACATTCTGGGGATGTCGTTTATATATCAACCCTCACAAGTTCTCACCGACAGCCTGCCAAAAGAGCGGCAGATTGCGGTGTGTCCTTGACGAAATTGGAAGGAGGGGGGAAACGCATCAACATGATCAACGTGTTGGAAGTCTGTCTACCCCTCAGAACAGCGTATGCTGCTAATATTACGGCTCGCCTTAGACAGGAAGTCAAACAATAGGCAATTCTTTTGGTTCAGACAAACACTTACACTCCCTATTCAAACTCTGCTCAGACTAATGTTGGTGAAGAAGGGGGTGGGGAGATAACGCACGGGAGGATACCGACAGGTTGGGCATAGTACATTTTTAGAAAGCACCTGTCCAAGGCGTGCCAGACATGTCATCATGTCTAGAAATACTTGGTATGAATATGTATATTATTTCAATTGCATTTTGATTTTAACATAATTCATATTTTAGTGTTATGAAATATGAGGTTATTTTTGTGTTTTATTCTAAATACAACTTTTTAAATATTTAGTGTCAGTTTTTTTATACAGTATGTCTCAAATCAATTCTATAATTGAACAATGTTAAATGTATTAAGAAGCACCTAGTCAAATGCCAAAAATATCCTGCAGGCATGATGAATATTCCCTCACAGCATTACTATTTTTCACCTCTTACGGTAATATCCAATCCCCAAATCTCTCAGTACTAGTTTAATAAAGAAAGCTCACAGCTGCAGCCTTGTTTTGCAGACAACCAAGGTCTCCAGGCAGCTCAGTGAAAGGGGACGCCAAGAGATAAAGTCAAGGTTCATTCTAGCCCATTGAAAAGTATATTATGAGGAAGGGGGAAAACTGTTTATCATTTGTAATGGTATCGGTGAGATTCCCAGGAACATTTCTGTAACAACTCACACAAAGCATAGTCCTGATAAGTTGTATAAAAATGGCTCTCAATGTTTGATCAATGTAAAACATTCAAAGGTAAGACTCACTATGAAGTTTTATGTATCCTGGCAAATGATATTGTGGAATTCAGACCAAATCTGGCTCTTTATGAAATATGAACCTGCATGCTCAGTCTTTAAAGCTGCCCTTTTTTGGGTCAGAATTGTGTTATCATCAGAATGTGCCATTTGCTTACAGTCACCAGAAAGAATAAAGCTACAAAACAAAGATTAATCAAATGTTATATGAAACAATTTTAATAATTATAAAAAGAGGAAAAGAAACATTTCAAATTGTATTCATAACATCTCAAGATAAAAGCACCAACTCCAAACAGCAAAGTTTGTTTTCCATAAAAACCCTGGGCATTTTGGAAATTCAGTTTGCCGTTATTGCACCTCAAACCTGTTCTGGTGTTACCAATCAGAGGCTATACTCTGCATGTCACAGTTTTCTTTCCATGACATTTTTTTTACTTCATCAACTAGGAAGTCAAAGAAAATGACATTAAATTCCTCTCAGAGATACACAGTTGCATTTTCATTTTAGCGGAAGATGTTGCTGTAGCCGAGGAGTGGCTTATCAGACTAATGTAAAGCTTCTTAAAGCAAAGGGTTGGAGGAGGCTGGATGTACTGTATGTGACAGTGATGCGTCATCTGTGGCCATGCCCATAACGAAGGCAATTTGAGCACTAAAAGCACCAAGGGCCAACTTGCAGGTTATGAAAAGAATCACTAAGAGCTGTCCTGGTCCTGAGTTAGTATAGCGAGAAGAGTGACTTTATTGTACCACCAGGTAGATGGTAGACTATTAGCAGTAGTTAAATGTGTTGCATCATTTCAAGCAATCTGAGAAATTCCTGAGTAAGACCTTTGGCAGGATTGAAAGTAAACAGCCTCGACTGCAACGCTCTCACAGATTGTCTACCAGATGGAACGTGGCAGGGAACTGTATAGGATTGCATTTTCATCTAAATCATCTTTTTTTTTTTCTGCCAAAGAGAATCCATTTGACAAATTACACATGTAGAGACAAAATAACTTGTTGAAATTTAGCAACATGGGTACCAATACTCCCTTTGGCCACAGAGCTGTCACTCACACATACAGTTCATTTTACTCAGCACCTACAGATTCTATAGGACACTATGAAAGTCACCAAGCAAGCTTTCAGTTTATTATCCCATGGCGCTCTATAGCACAATAGGAGATTAAAAGTGTATATAAATCAATAGCTGCATTTTCCTTGTTTTAAGTGAAGGAGAGCACCATGCGGTCTGAATAGTAGTATTAAAACTTCATCGGCATCTTAAGTCACAATTATACTGCACAACAACTGCAATTAAACACCGACAATCAGAAAATCAAGAATTGTCATTAACAATCATTACAAAATACCTCAGTGCTGGTAACATAACTGACTGTATCTTCACTGGTGGTGGTGTTGCAAAAATGAAAACTTGCAGTTGAGAAAACATGAGATTATACATTTTACAGGACAGATTTTTGATTAATCTCATTCCTAGGACACAAAAAGAGAAAGCGGTTTCCAGATTTAGTTGATGTTACTATTAAACAGAACAAAACGAAAAAAAGCTTTGATGCTCGAACTCTCAAAATAGTAACGCACAACAATATTTCAACTAATGTGTACATGACATCGCCCTCACGCTATTAACCACAAACTGCTCACATTACAAGAAGTTCCATTAAGTAACACAAGGGCAGGCAGTTTGTATGAGATGAGTTTTGCCATTTCATTCATTAGAAATATTTAAAATGTAAAGGCTAAATTGCTGCTTGTGGTTGGGGTGTACAGCACCATTTTAGACTTGTAGCCTGAGGTGGAGGAGAATTTCAACCTGTGATACAAGTCATACGTTTTCGTAACCTTGATTCATAACCTTAAACCTATTTGCATTAATACAATACCTCTGTATCTGTATGGGGTAAAAGCATACACCAGTACTTTCTTTCTGCAGAGTGTATAGTAAAAGAGTAAAGGCTTTTGACATGGGCTATAATGACAATGTGCCTCTTAAGTTAAAGTGGTAACATCTCTTGTTTAACATGTTATTTTAAAAGCCAAAATACCAGAAGCAATATACCTATACATATGTCTATGTATATACATAAATATATCTTATGTTGAAAACCTACACATTTAATTAAAATAAAAAAAAATTTAAAAATACACAACCCTAGCTAGAAGCAGGGTTTTGAGCACAGTGAGCGTGAGCCCACATTAAAGTGTACAAGCACCTCATACCTGTTTAAATGGACTCTGAGTCAGTTGACATTATGGAAGCATGCTGTCGTACACTAGGCTTTGAAAACATAATTTAAAAAAGACAATATAGCATCTTAAATATGAGAAAGGAAAGGCCTGCTGCAGGTTATTAAAAAGTCCCTGTGAACAAGGAGCACCATGTGTTTGATAGGGTTTTGACATTTTCAATATAGAATAAATAAGATCAGGCACAGTCCAGAGATAGCACCAATGATTTCAGACTGTGAGTCAAGTACACACTCTATTGCATTCTACATTGTAAACCCCGTTCAGCATTAAAAGAAAACGGAAAAAAGATTAAACAAATGAAACAGCAACAGCATAAATATAATTATCTAAAGTATACACAATTTTACAGCCAATGCATCCTATTCACAGTACAAAGAATGTATACAAAAACATTTAAATTAAAAAGCAAACAAAAACAAAATTGAAGAAAAAAAAAAAGCCCAGTAGTATGTTGTGGTTTGTATTACTGCTGCATTCCCAGTGATAGGATATGCATGTTTGAAGTGTGCAAGTGTGTAAGTGTGTGACAACTCGAGACGCCGGGTCCAACAATCGAGCTCTGGATATCTGCCTAAATCTGCATTTTCCCAAACAAAACAAAAACAAAAAAAATTACAGCAAGGCTGAGAACAAACTATATAAAATATATGCATTTTGTATTGCAAGACCTCTGAGGTCCGCATAGTAGTGATTACTATGAACTAAGTGAGCAGACAGGATCAATATTTGTAGAGATGAATTATGAAGCCTAGGCGACAAGTGTCATTCTTATCAAGACAATGGCTGCTCTACACTACATGAACAAACCTTGTATAGCTCTATGGAACCAACACATTACTCTAAATTCAGTCAACATTATTGGTGTACCCTGACATCCTGTCACTAATTCACTCAAATTGTTCCAATATATGGAAATATTTCTTCTTTCTATATTGCCATTATTTTGTGTTCATAAAGCAATATACCTAGTTATTTCATTCTCACTAATTATTAGACTTTAGAAAATTGTGAACCATCTATTTTTTTTTACTTCCAGATCCTACATTCTGACAAGTCAATCAACAACTAACTTTTGTTCCCAAAACAACTACAGTGCCAATAATAGGCAATTTTCTGGTTCACATAAATATGATAGAGCCAGAATGAAGTCAGTGACGTAAAATGTGGACAAGTGGTAAAATTGCAGGGTTCACATAGATGACAGAACACAACAGTGTTCTAGTGCTCATTCTTAGAATCTGCTTTAGTGCATGTAACCTACGGAAATAGAAAATAGGAAATATGGTACAAAACAAAGCTACAAAACAAGAAAAGAACAAACATTTAAAACTTTCCAAAACAATGGGCGTCACAATGCAAATGTTAAAATAAATTAGTTTCAAAAGCTAGTTTACAGCAGCAAAAGAAAACCTTAAATATTGATTTCCAACTAACGGCATCCAAAACATTTAATAAACTGCAAAGTATATGCTTTATGGAGAGGTCTGGATCACAATCAAAGCTACCGCATGAACAGAGAGTGAAGTATCAACTTAAAGGGTTGTGGGAATTTAGGAGGATTTTGGCTCTATTCACCTTCTGCTACACATTAAACTAGTCACACCAAACACTAACACCTCATATTTTAGTCAATGCTTTGTCATGTACTATATTTCAGTGAAGGCACACTAAAATGTCAACACACAAACAGTCACATTTTGTTTTTTATCTGAGTCCTGTGCATCACCTGGTGACTGCATCTCAAATACGTGCACAGCATGCTTACTTGTTAAAACACAGTTAAAACATTACACATCTTTCCCTTCTAAGCATTAGATATTATAACGATGCAATGGCAATAATATGAATGTTAATACCAATTTACGTACTATAGACCACCACAATCTTAAACCAGATAGCACAATTATAACAGATTCCTTCACTGGACAGCAGCCATTTCCCAGGGGTAAAACATTCTGACAAACAACTCTTCACCCTGCCTTAACCCTGCCCAGAGCTCTGCTTTTACAGAAAACACATCTAAGCACAACAAGCATCGTTGAATTATACGCAGTGACCATAGTGGTATGGTGTGTGTGTGTGTGTGCATGTGTGTGCGCGCGCACGTGTGTGTGCATGTGTTTTCAGAGTACAGAAGCCGGTCTTGGAGGCGGTTGATTTGTGCAGGCCTTTTGAAGCACCAGTGAGTTAAACAGAGCATCTTGGTCCACAGCTGGCCCTTTGCATAGGTTACATTAAAATGAGGTAGTTTCCATTAGTTACCTGCAAGACAGATGAAAGTGAAGATGTCAAAGCCATAATCATTGTCACTCAAGTATGGTTTATACTTAAATTTACAGCAGGTCATCTATTCAATTACATATTCAGTTGGGACAGATTTTAGGTGGGCCACATTCAGCAGCCTCTTAAAAGCAATTTAACAATTTAAAGATTGTGTAAAGCAGACACATTTGTCTTACCACAGAAAAAGGTAATATTAACCACCCAGCCAAATTTGAATTAATAAAAAAGTTGGCAAGTATACAACATTCAGTTTCAAACGTGTGAAAATATAACCATCATTATCTGTTCTCAAGCGCCGGGGGTGTCAGCAGAAGCCGCTGTAACCACACCCATCGCGTGTTCTACAGTAAACTCCAAAAAGGTATCCTGCATGCATTTTATGAGATGTGTTTTCACTTTAAATAGATGTATACTGGTAAAAATTATTAGATTGGTTATCATATAGGGCTGTGTGTGCTCTCGTGGACTTTTTAGCAGATTACTGTTTGGCATGACACCTGCGTGAGATGCTGTTCTAAGTAAGTAAATCTAGCCTATAGCTTGTTGGATTATATTTTTTCATTTGGATATGTGGTTTATATTTTCCTTTGGAAAGACGATTGGACTACATAAAGATAGTTAGATTATTTGGATGCTGATATGAACACGAGAATGCCGACTGGATTTTGCAGCTGGTGTTAACAGGTAGGCTAGGCTACTAAACCAGTAGTTTTCAAATAATGCACATTGACTCAACCACATTGTGTGCTTATTTCTGCAATGAAGGCATAGCCATCAGACTGTATGCTGTTAAAGGACATTGAGTGATTTAGCTATGGAATTGTAGTTGTTGTTAAAGGACAGAAAGTTTAGCTAATAACTTTCATTGGAGCAGGATAAATACTGAGCTCTCTACACTTTTATACCCTCGTGGTGTTACGGGGAGGGGTATGCAAAGTGGAGGACCATCTACGTATAGTAGTCCCCCGTTTCTGGCCCTCACAAAAACAGAGAAATTATGAAATATAGTTTAACGGTCTAACTCTACAATACTACATAGATAAGTGTTCTCACATGTTTAATGCAATGGATTTCTAACAAAGTATTTCCAAGTAAATCTATTTGCTTCACACGATCTTAAAAATAAACTATTGAGTAAATCTGAATATACAATGTTTACTTTTAGTTCATATTTTGGTCGATATAAAAAAAGCACAGTAAATATTTTGTAATAGGAATACACTCATTGATACATGGGGTTTATTTTTGCATTCAGAAACATTAGGAGTTGAAATGCTGAATTCCATTGTATAACATTATTTTCAGTGCCGATGAAAACATCTTTACTGTAGCATACTAAGAGTCAAAGGTTAAAGGAAAATAAATGAACATCGCTAGAGTTGGGTACGAACTCTACTTTTGGCTACTGGCCGAATTACATTGGTAGGACTAAAAGTAGCCTACCAATTTACAACAAATGTGAATTGTCAAATTTCGATATCGGTGCACGCATAGAGCCATGTTGAGAGTCTACGAGAGCGAGATGAGAGCATCCACCTTACAGCTTGTTTAATGTTCAACATTGACTGTTGAACATTAAACAAGCTGCAGGGTGGATGCTTGGTGATAGTTTTCTTCAGAATTATAGGCGCCAATTCCAAATCCCTCTTGCATATGGTCTTTTGCACAAAGAAATGGCAGTCCCGCCCACATGCATGAAGTGTTCTAAAAGTGAAATTACATTTGAGTTTTGTGCATACACGTATGGACTTGTCACTCTGACTAGTTTCATTGTGCTGATAATTAGGTCTGGACTACTACATTAAATCTGTCATGATTTCTTGGCTGTAGAGCAGTTGAACAAATAAAATATTGACTCTATTATGGATATATTGTATATTAAAATAGTGTATAGCAGGGGAGGGGCCAGACAAAGAATGGTTCAGAAGACCCCTATGACAGAACAATCAAGAGGAGAGGTTACCCTGCCCG
>JAODTR010069132.1:0-15956 GCA_025399935.1 Amblyopsis rosae | reverse complement strand
AGAGAGAGAGAGAGAGAGAGAGAGAGAGAGAGAGAGAGAGAGAGAGAGAGAGAGAGAGATGTAGATGCACCCACAGGGGATAAACCAAGGTTGGATTCAGTCAGCAGAACACCTAGGTTGCTGGCTCAAACAAATGCACTCATCACAAATTCGGCATCAGACAATTAGTCTCTAGCATCCTTCAGCAAGATACACTTTGTCAAATTCAAGGAATATCTCCTTGCATTTCGCTAGATTACTGTTTTCTGTCCATGTTGAAAAAAATTATCTGATACTTCTACAGCAAATAGTAAATAGTAACATAAACAAAGTGGCAAACAACGCTCATCAAAAAAGCTGCATCACTACGCTTTGCTTCACAATGCATTTCCATGTGTGACTTGGCGCCGTGGTAGACAGCGGATTGATGCGGTTTTGATTTAAGATCAAAGTAAGCAAGAATGACCCTGCCTTTAAAACTCAAAATAATCCCCCTCTAAAAGATGAGAGGCAGGTCTGAAAAATACCCAAGTCATAGGCTTCCTGCCCCTCTCGTGATTTCAATGAGTTCAGCAGGTATGGACAATTGAAGCCTTGTAACAAAATGATTAAATGGCTGTCAACTATCTGTGGAAAGGAGCAAGTTTAGATGTTCCTTGATATTATTTTGTGAATAGTGTTGAATATTCCTCCTGGATTTGTGCTTTTGGTTTTATTGGTACTCTTAAGAGAGTAGATAATGAATAATAATAATAACCCGAAACAGCCATAGTTGTAATGGGGAAACTAGTCAGGCAGCTCCGTCCTATGCCAACGCCACTACCATCAAATAATGGTCAACACATTGTGCAAACGATACGCTACAACTTCCCCCCCCCCCCCTTACCTCTCTGTTTGGCATGGAAACTAAAAAGAATTCAATGCGACGGGTAACCACAGAGGATGAATGAGTAGGACAGGTTCAGATGGAGAGCAGATACACTCACCCTAAAGACTGACAGATAAGATGAGTAGAAGGCCACAGCTCAAGCACAAGTCACCTGTCACAAAAATGGCAACAACAACACCAGGGATTACCCTCCAGGCATCAGAGTATCTGAGCAAAAACAAAAATGATGCCTTCGGTTGAATTGGATAGTTTATTAAGCAATAACACACGAGAGGGAGTGCGTTCGACTGAATATCGGCACGGCTGTGATTGGGTCGTAGGTACGATGCCGGAGGCACAGAAACCATTAGTGGGCTATGCTAGTTCGATTTCCCTGGGTTTAATCTCTGGCGTCTGTTAACATTGTCAGAACAAAATAATCAATGCTAACCAATTCAGATTATATGAGAGCCTGTGTATAGTCTCATTTCTAATACAAGAAGGCACATTAAGACCCTATCCCAACAAAACAAAACATGCATCAAATGCATATGAATTGTATTAATGTTTTTTGCTTCGAGATAAATGTGGCTGACAATGTAGAAGAAATATACTCGTGTCAAGGAATCGTGTCAAGTCATGCTCTCCTACTGAAGTGGAATATCCATGTAATCATACAATTCTGAATGATTTGCTTATTCATGATTTTTGCAGTGTATAATGGTAACCATAATTTTAACATGCTGCATCCTCTTATACAGGAAAAACAGAAATAGGAACCAAACCAAAAGAAAAAAAACTGATAAGCATGGCAGAACATTTGATCTCAACAGCTCTACAATTTTTTCTCTGTGATCAGTTTGAAAACTCCCCATTCAAAACCATTTGAGATAGAGGTATACTTAGTCAATAGCAGGCGTGACCTTATATTAAATCGTTCAGAACAACACACTTGTAAACTGGCAGGTGACTGGACTACCCCTAACCAATTACAGCAAAGACCCATAAGGTGACACCAACCACCTGGGCACTAATTGGCCACTGGTTCTCAACCGGCTTCAGATGTGGAATAGAGTCGTAGTGAGAACTAACAAGAACCCCACAAAGCAATCACAGAATGTACAATATGTATTATCTAGCTGCGATAAAACACCCATTATGACTGTTTTGTAATATTCTTTATCTTAGGTTATATTAAAATAATTATTAAACAATATGTTTGTACTCTTTTTCTACATAGACATCATCTTTCACGGATGATAAATTAATGTTCCAGTCTAAACAAAGATAGGTATATAATTCATAAAATCATGATGCAAAAAGTAAAATAGATCTGCTTTGAAGATCTTGAAGTGCTTTGAAACACCCAATTTCTTTACAATTTGTTAGTTCAACATTCATTCACACATGGTTGGTTTAAAGTGAAACTATATGACTTTATGCCACAAGTCACAAGAGCGCCAGCATCTCAGACACACATGCACTAACCCACGCGCTAAAACGCATGCATTGTTATAAAAACAGAGAAGCTCGGATTACACATATTCCAATTTCTGCTCAGGTCACAATTATGCCACTACACTATTTACATATAGAAAATAGTTGTTTGCTGATATTTTCATGTTATATTAATTCACATATTGTTTAGAGTAAACAGTATTTTCCTACACGCTGCTTAACCCCAAGTGCTACAACAAAGTGTTTTACCTATAAACAATAAATAAAAGGTCATGTTACCTTAGGTTATAAATATGCAATGACAGAACTAAGCCTACCAGATTTGAACCCATGAGACATGTCATGTACTTAGCCAATTTATCCAAGAAGATGGCCTGCAGTGCACACAGCCTTATATGAAAACCTCCTTGAGCCGGCATTAACAAAAATTACATTTAAATAAATGGAAAAACTAATCGAAAAAAATAAGAAAGCTCACATCCTCTTCGCATGCATCACAGTATACTGACCACTTTTTCCATCATTTCAACCTTCCAGACAGACTTGACTGTAATAATGGGGGACTTGCCTTGTGTGTATAGGGGATGACGTAGTGGGGGAAATTAATAATCTAAAATGGTGCACACACACACACATAAGTGATGACTCAGCGTAGCCTTGGCTGTGTTTTTCCATAAACACACCTTTTTTTCCAAGAATCAAACACTGGGTGCCTGGGAGGAGATGGCAGGCAAAATACTATAGCGGAGTGTCACTGAAGCACCAGATACAGCGGTGTCTCTCCCCTCACAACGACAAGATGAAAGGCTGTCAGACGAGAAATAAAAGTGCCCTTTTCCAAAAGGATTCCACCAGGCTGAGTGTCTTTGCACACTATACACTTCAATCACACATGACAAGTGGTCTTATGCCCTTGCAAGCTGTTGGGCCATTTGCATAGTAGTCCTTCGAAACCTGCATCCAAATTGCACATTAGGTTTGTTCAGACAAATTTTAAATAAACCCTTTTCTTCAAAAGCAGCCTCATTTTCACATAACAATTCAAATGTATACTGCACATGGTGATTACGATTATTGCAACGTCCAAAGGGGCCACTTAATCACTCTAGGACCTAGGTCGACAACACTTTTGTGAGAGACAAACACATCACAAACACACACAGACAATATTTATGTCATTAAGTAATGACAATATTTCTGTTTTATTTCCCAGAGGGAATGATGCTCTTCCTCCATGGTCAGGGGTTGTATTCACAAAACAAATGACCACCCAAGTTCACAATTTAGGTCCTAATTTTAGGACACATTTTTGATCACATTTTGTATTTCACACTTTGGGGTTTTATATTTCAAGTCAAGTCAATTGTATGTATATAGCCCTTACTTAGTGACATTACAGTCTCAAAAGGGCTTTAAAAACCCAAATGTACATTCTGTGGAAAATGTGGGGTTTCTACACAGTACTGACTCTGTAAATGGGCACACAACTGAAGTGGTGCACACCGCACAACGTAAGACTATCCTAGACAATGTGTGTGCAATGTGGGGTGCGAAGGGGGGGGGGGGGGTCGTCTGAGGAAGCAGCCTATGGCAGTGAAAGTAGAAATGTGTTTGTTTTCATCAAGTTCAAATATAAACCATCTTCCTCCAGCCTCCCTGACTCCACCTTTAATCACAAACTATTCTAAAATGGCTGCTGCAGGGTCAAACCAGGCCCGTTGTGCTTATGTCTGAGTGCCCAACGACACTTTTTCGGGAAACTGGCTGAGCCTCTTCCAATAAAAGCACTTAATGTTTAGACTGATGAAACTACTGTTGTACATAATGTGCTATGGCGTTCATGTTAATTTAACAAAACATTGTTGTCTAGTGTAGTTGATAATGATTTACCTGAAGCAAATGTTTGTCGCTTGAGCTGTGCAACCTCTGCCCTTGCCAGGGACTGCAAAAAATACCAATGTTTTTAAAAGTCATCGGTGGTGGGAAATCCACCTATAGTTGAAAGTATATTTTCCCACACTACTTTTTTGGTTTTGGTGTTATCTCAATCTCTCTATAATAATGACCATCCTTTCATGCACACGATGTTGGCTAAGAATTCAAAGCTGTTTGGTTTTCATTTTTGTATGCACATTGTGAATCACACCGTACTATCCGTCATGGGGTTTCTAGACTGATAATTAAAAGGCTGCTTACTGTATATTAGCTGATTGTTTGCAAGCTGCCAGACATGTAAAGTTGTTTAATCAGTGACACTTGTATCATATATTTATTTGAATATGGCAACATTATAATAATATATAAGTCTACAGTATTTTTACAGAGGCCGATCCCCTCTTAGCCAATCACTGTGGGCATAGCTTGTTCATAAAACACAACATCATCCATATCAATGAGGTCAACCCCACCCTTTATCTTATCTTAAAGATTTCTCCCCATTTCCCCCCAGACCAAAATTTGGTCTCAGCAGCTTTCTAAATAGGTTTTAGTGGGAAACAGCTAGAAATGTTACTGCTATTTTGGAGACTTCTACACAAAAAAACTGAAGAAATGCTTGTGAATATGACCAGTGTTTACCAGGGCTGGAGAGAAGAACTAGTGACGACTACTACAAGTCTCAGTCCCCTTCGTGTTAGGAAGTGGATATAGAAAGCAGAACAAACCCTGCTACCATTGCTCTAACACAGGTTAACAAGCTCTCTAAAACGTGCAAACCACCCTTCTTTAAAAATCCTAGGGCATTAATATTTGATAATTATCCTAGTAATTTTCAAGAATTCCTGTCGGCCACTTCGATTTGTTTAGGCACATCAAAATGATATTGACTTCCTTTGAGGCCATTTCAGATTGCTTGCAAAATAGGAAACATTGGGTTTATAGCAGCTTGCAAAGACTGATAGCTGATGGTTCCTTTTCTCATTGTGCAATATGTTAAAAACTCGCAGCAATATAATCAACATCAAGTCATGATGTATTATCACAAACTACACCTTACACGTTTTATTGCACTTTACATTATTTGTTAATAGGCCTATTAAGAGCGAATTATATATTTATAAGATTAGCCTGGTGTGCCAGATAGAAAATGTAGGCCCAAACAATTTGTGGACAATATATTTCACAATGCACATCAATAGCCTATAGGGTGACAATACATGTAGACATGTATGACACACTGCTCATTCAATAAATTGTCATGCAGATAACTGAAATCAGATTCTTTTTTTAAATAATTTTGGTGAGTTGAATGACACATAAGTTCAAACAAGTGACAACAGCAGTAAACAAAAATGCACAACTTGATTAAAATGTGATTGAATATGCATATGTATAATGCGCCAGGAATATAGGCCAATATAAAACAACCTCAAATGTGTGTTTTTTGTTTTTTTTAACACCTGGATAACTTTCAGTTGAAGGCTTTGTAATTAGACTGTGTGTTTTACAGATGCGGCACAAATGGAAAAGCATACGGCATCTAAAGGATGTTTGACCCGTTAATCTTTTATTTACATTCTGTAGCCCACTTCAATTGTGCGCGCATGGTTGTAAATCACAATGCAGTGAGTGTGTATTTATTTGACGATTATCACAAGGGCTAATACAGCCAGATTGCCAGAATAAAAACTGTCTGCATATTAACTGACACAATTCGCACAATATAATGTGGACACGTGCAAATTGCAATCAAACTCATCTGAAAATAAAATGGCAATGTCTCCTGCACGCTGCCGGTCTAATCTGTAGGCTAGACTTGTAGATTAAATAAATAAATAAATACATAAAATTAAAGATGTTTGATTCTAAAGTTTCACTCACCAAAATGAGTGTTCCGCTGTGTTCAGCCAGTGCCTGTAGTCCAGATGAAAGAGATCCAGATGTCCCGTTCAGAAATACACGCGTGCGGCTCTGACTCACTGCAGGATATTCAAATGCAACAGTAAACAGCCGACATCACCACTTATGGCCAGATCCTATTACATGCGCGATATATACACACATATCCGCGGGATCGGTAGTAACATCAGCTGTTTCCTGAAATCTGTCCCATATTTCACGCCCTCTCTTCCGGAAAACACGGACCGCACTTGAAGCACACCCCTTTTGTCCCTATATCTTCCTTATTTTCTATGGCAAAGCTACTATACCGAGGACACCCTGCGGCTCAGCAAAGCCTACAGTTGGGTAGGCTACTAGTGCTATAGCACTGTATTAGATTTGAAGCAGAGTGCGACTGCCGTCTAGAACACCTTTCAAATACGGTATGCCAATTTGTAAACGCATGTTGCCCTGCGGCAGACACTACACGGCAACTTTAATATTCAAGAAGGAATGCGATGTGTTTTACGGGTCTTAAAGTCCGTCAAATTTGTATCACAAATATGCCAAATTATAACGTGAAGGCCACTCTGTTGAAATATGATAAATATATAATTAGCGTAGGTCCGTACCATTTTGTTGCACTGCTGATTCAGTATTATGTATTATGTATTATGTCATGATTGCCAAAATGGCATATAAGAATAATAGTCAGTGCATATTATATCTATATCTATATATCATCTTTGTTTGTTTGTTTGGTTTGACATTAACCTGCTCTTATCTCATTCCTATATTACTTGTATTTTTGACTTAATGGTTAACTGCTTGTTGTGATTTGAAACAATCCCAATTCCCCACGCAGTCCCACGTGCCTCTCTTCTCAGCGCTCACACCCTCCCTCTCTCCCCTAAATGGACGTTTGCCTACATGTGGGCTATAAAGTAGAATTTGCCCTTTGCTATATGATAACAGCGACATAGAGGGCCGTTTGTCGTGATCATCCTGTTTCTTGGCAACAGCTTCAGCCTCAAGTAGGATGAAGCAAATAGGCTGACACCATGAGAGAAAGTGGCAACATGGGCTTCCCTCCGTCGTTCTCTGCACGGAGAAGCTCACAGGCACTTAATCGTAGGCTACATGCTCTTCTCTACGCATCCACTCTCATATACTGTAGACCTACACACATAGCAACGCAGACGGAGTAGTGCCACATCAATAAACTTTAAGTACTTTCCAGCATGTTCTGCCACGTCTGGTAGCGACGTGTGCCCTTGAGTGCTGGCTCTGTTCACTGCGAGGCCCTGCGGAGAAAGCCTGTGTTTGTTCTCACGTCGTACACGTGAGTCATCGAGGCAATCAACCACAACACAGCCAGACCTGCTATTGCCATGACCTGATTGGTCAACGCACGGTTAATTCGAATGTGATTTTTCTTAATACATAATAAATAAACAAGACGTTTTCTTCTTCTCTTTATTTAAAGAGACGATCATCTGGGATACGTTCTTCTGTGTCCTCCTGCTGATACTGAGATCCTCTCTCTCTCTCTCTCTCTCTCTCTCTCTCTCTCCTATGGGGATTCCACATGGGCTCTGGAAATGCCCCGGTGTTTGTATGTTGCGTGTGAGGTGTGTTGAGGCATGACAAAGCACTTCTTTGCAGGAACATTGGAAGCCAGGTGGTATTTGGGAAACAACTCTGAAAACGCTGACATTTTAACCAACGTGTCAAAAAAATGTAGTTTACTACATCCACTTCAATATTAGCCTACATTGGACTGCTCATTGCACATCTTAATTCATACAATGCAAGTTCCTATTTATCTGGACATGAACACAATTTACTATAAAGTCCCGTTTATTTATATATAGCCCTTATTCACATTAGAGTCTCAAATGTATGACATATAGAGCATAAAAACCGTACTTTCAGATAAAGCACTACAGAGATCTGTGCTGTGAAATTGACTGAATGCATTGCTGCTGTAATTAATGGCCGCTAGAAGTTACATGGTGTATCTCTACTGTAAACCTGAAAGGAGCATGAATCTGTTAATTTATGTATTTGCTTGTTCATGGAGCTTTGCTGAATATAAATAACTGCAATGACATAGCCCACAGTCCTTATAAAATGTACTGAAATATACAGTAATTATAGTACATATGTATTTAATAGACAGTAAATACACTAATTAAAAATGAATACCATGTTTTTTACAGTCAGTTGTTTTTATTTAAGGCATTTGTCGACTATACGGCTCTCTTGACTTTGTCTTTAATTTTAATTTGGTTAACACGGGTTAAATATGATCTGTCTGGGGCTTTTCAAAGCGGGGTAACGCTGCCCCCTTCTGGGGAACATGTAGTCCTGCATGCACATTTTAAAAATCATTAAGCGTCTGGAAGTGAGTTTTGGACTTTTCCAAAGAAGCAACTACTACAGGAAGGTAATCGTGTGTAAAAGAAAAGGAGCTTGTATCATTCATTGGCAATGCAGGGATCATGTTGTGTGGTGCGATATGCACCACTTTGTTTTACCAATTTAAAGACTATGAAATCGATGTAGACAAAGATCGAGCGAAACAATTTTTTCCAGCGCGCACACAGAACAAGCCGATAGCAGACCGTGGGGATATTTGCTGAATATTACAAAACTATATCATGCATTCGATTGCCTTACCACAACATGAATCTGCATTTTACAATAAGTAGTGGGCATGCGCAATTTGGCCACTGGGAGGCAGAGCGATGCAAATACCACTACATTGGGCCTTCCCATCCCATCCAAGCGCAGTGCTGCACAACCTTATATAGTTCTATGTTCACAACTCTGCTCAGGCTAGTTATTTTATACGATGCCAGCGTTTATTCTGCTCAGTTGATTAATCACCCATGTTCGGGTCTACATAGGCTGAGTTGGGGAGGGGGGCTAAACACAGACATTTGTGTGCTTTTTATTGGTTTTGGATGCAAACATAGTGGAATTTTATTTTATTTTAAGAAAACGGAATGAAGTCATAATAGATCAGTGTCAGAAACAGACAGTTATACCTGACCAAAAATAATCACAATTTGAATGATTTTACACTTTGGTTACTCTAAAAATACATGAAAAGGGCTTTAAAAATAACCTACAGAAGCCTGCCCAGACCTCCCTAGTAGAGGCATTGTTCTTATCCATGAATCTCTAGTGCCATCCCTGCTTACATTGTTGAAATTGACAGCCCCCTCCTTTGGCCAAGTCTCTCTTGGAAAATAAAAGGCTGAATAAAGAAATAAAAATAGGTTTTTCAAAACAAAATTCTTACAGCGAGCTGAAGTGTGCGTCAATCTCACACGCAGATGAATACAGAATTTCTGGTCACAAAAGGAAAAAAATTAATACAACCTCTAAATAAATAACAAGATAAATAGTCTTTATTTCCACATCTTTGTCATTAATAAAATTATGAGTCCACAATTAATATTAACAAGGCAATATAGAAGCTCTGTTAAATTTCTCAGAGGTGAGATTCAGGCTCTAGAGACAATGGGGTATTTGTCATTGTAGAATAGCAAATGCAAAAAACATCAACCTACTGTAATGTATTTATACTACGGTAGTTACTTTTATCTTTACTTTAAACAACAGGAGGCTGATAGCAGCCTACCGTGCACTAGAGTCAATACCATCCCAAATATGACTGTCCTTGGTCTCTAGAGCCTGCAGCCACACCAAACTCTTCAATGTATGCTCATAAAACTTCATTACCCAGTATTCATCACTGCTTAGCACTCAAAAGTAAACTAGACAATTCATTAACAAATTCCTAGACGTTCTCACACTGGATGACTCATTGAAATTATCAACCTCATTGTCAATGCTCCAATTAGCAAAATAATGATTCTTGTCTATCTTAAACATGACACATATATATATTCCTTCCCTACAGTATGAAGACACTAAACCCCAGCAACTGTAAAACCAAAATAGTTAACCATGAATAAACAACCTTTCTAGTCTATAAAAAAATAAAAATAATCGTGCTTAAAGAAAAAATAAAAACAGCTTCTCGCAATGTTTGTTGTTGGTAAGTAGGTTTTCCATTGATGTAAGTTATCAAAATTAAATAGCGTATACTGTATAGGTTATTAATTACAGTAACAAGTTTCCATGCGATCATCTTCTTGTCGTCTGTACAGAGTTTGAGGATTCAGTAGTAAACAACAAGGCTATACAGACCTAGTGTGTGGGTACCTGGGGCTGGGTCAACAGCTGGCCCCATTACCATGCTGGTCGGGACAGATTTTAAGGTGTAGTAGCGTCTCAATTAAGCATGAATAAACTAATATTTAGAACCAGCGCTCAGTGGGAGATTTTAGCCAATCAGGTGCAAGAATGCCTATGTTAAGAAACGGTACAAATTATGCATTTATAATAACTTTTTTTTTGAGTGCTGGAAATCTGATATTGGAAGAAACATCCAGTTAGAAGTATAACAACAAAATCCATGCCATCCATCCGAGTCACATTTTGGAGGTGCATGTTATTATTACTACAGTACACTATATTAAATACACATTCATCTGTCCTAGACCAAACAGTAACACATGTAGGGACTGGGGAAACGAAAGCATGGCTATCTGTCCCCTTAGCCTAACCCAGCCATGCAGCCCTGCAGGGCACCAGCCCCCCCCCTCCCACACACACACACACACACACACACACACACACACACACGCTAAGAGCTAAAGACACGATCCAAACACCCTGGGGTTCATTCAGTCAAATACAATATTATTTAGTCATTCTAAAAACATACAAATAAGCCTGTTTTGCTGAAGCACATGGAGCAGGAGAAGCAACCGTTTCCTATTATACGTGCCTGTGACAAGAAAAGCGTCCAGAGAGTTTAAGACCTCTTGTGATTCGATGCTAGATGGAGGGGGGGGGGGGGGGGGGAAAAAGTTCTACAAGGGAACATTAATCTTGACCACATTCAATGGGGAAGTGCAGGGGGCTATATAAGGCATTTATATTCTTGTGGTTAGTCTATGGGTCTCATGATGAAGGACAACAACAGACACACTCTTTTCATGTAAGGATCAACTGTGCAAGTCAGACACTGAAAAGCCTGCTTCAGAGTAGGTGCTTCCTACTACCGACTCTGGTCAACGCCAGGAGGGACACAGCGCCCCCCGATGAATAGCGGAACTTAACTGGGACCACCCGGGTTTACCGGCCGAGAAGGGTATCGTACGGATGCTGGTGTAGTGCTGTAAGACGTTTCACATTCACCGTTTTGAATTTTGTATCGTTTTAAAATCTGAGAGCTGCCATGAGCTCCTCGTGTACGTGTTAGGAGGAATTCACAGCGTCAGGGGTGCCCAGAGGGTCGTGACCCAGGCCGACAGCTGCCTCTCAGAAAGAGAGGATGATTGTGTGTGTGAGACAGAGACAGAGAGAGAGAGACAGAGAGCGCAGGATACATTAAAACTAAAACAAAGCATAATATACAGGCATGGACAGTAGATGTGGTTTAGCAAGAGCAGTACTGTAGCACACTGACCAGGAGAAACATTGTAATGTAGTCGATAGGACCTTCACTCTTTGCACAGCTGGATGGAAATGGGTGTCAAGGGCAGGATGGTGAGCAGAGGCCAACCTCGAGATACCCACAGGGCACACACACACACGCACGCACACGCAAACACACACACCCGGTGCGTGATCTTGCAGAGTCACCAGTCTTAGTAGCCTTGTGCTCTGCAAGGTTTCTCTCCGGAAGTCTCTATACAGACTAAAGATGTAAACGTACCATTTTCATTTACTAAAAAAAAAAAAAAAAAAAAATACATGCTTTTTTTGGTAGTTTCCTTTTTATAGCCTACGGTCGTCTCACACGCTTTGATATCGGAGAATGTAGACGCACAGGGGTACGCCTGATCATTCACACACACACCCACTACATCTCTGTCTCTCACACTCTCACTCACTCACACACACACACACGCACGCACACAGGCGTGCTTGGAGCCACACATGCTCTCACTCTCCCTGGGCCCGTCTCACGCAAGCCCTGCTCATTTTTAGTGGTGGCTGGCGAACATGCAGCAATGAGACAGAGAGAAGTTCTCTAGCTTAAAAACAAGGGGATATTTGTGTCTAAGTGTGTGTGTGCGTGCGTGCTCATGATGGAGGCGTTAGTCAAGCTGCCGTCTCATTCTGTATTTCTTCCCTTCGTCACCTGCCGGAGACAGAAGCACACAATATTTAGGACAATATATTTAGCAGCGCTGGGTGGAGAGAAAAGATGGAAAGGGATGATTAGAAATGAAGAGTACCTTTTCATAGAAGGTGAGATACAAATGAAAAGAGTTTAGGCTGCATTAGAATGCAGAGGAGAAAAACGAGAGCAAAGAGTCAGCAGTCAGACGAGAACAATTTGACGCTTGTTTACCAGCCACCATCACAACGTCATAGACCTTAAACATTACTGCTTGAAAAGGCCACCGCCTGGGAAACAGCAACCATCTGGGCGCACAATACCTTCTAGGTGGTTCCTGGAGATGTATTTCAGAACCTCATCCAGGAGGATGACTGGTATGGAAATCTTTAGGACCATAATCCACTGGGTCCAGCACAGAGGAGTCACCTGGAAGATCAACTGAAAGACAAGAGGTATAGAACGTCTTTGAAGGTCTGGCCTTCATACAGCCGACTGGGCCACTCTCAGCCAATCAGAGATCAGTATGGTCTCACAAGGCAACTTCTGTCTGTGCATAGCGCAATATTTCAATTTAAGGATATGTCCGTAGTGTCAACATATTACATTTCAGAATTTCATGCATTTAATATCAGAATGAGACCGCAAACATTTAAGATGGAAGATGTAATAAAAACGACATTTGGTAATGGTACTAAATTGTGACGATGACTTATACTCAAAGACTTATAAAACACCCTGGAAAATAGGCGGCTACACTTCCTGCACGTCACTGAGCAGCACTCGCCACATTCATTAAGTGGGGCAAACGGCTTTGACAGTAGTTTAATAAACGTTTTGAACGTTTTCGAGGAAACGGGTCGTTTGGTGAAAAAGTTCACTGAACGTTCAGAACGTTCAGTCCACTGAATGCACCCCGGACATCAGCATCCCAACCGGCCTACAGGCTAGGACTCACAGGTAGGGGCTCCACATAGAGGATCAGGAAGTGGAGGGACATGGAGAGAATGATGGCTCCCAGCAGCCACACGTTTACCCATGGAGGCATCCTGATCAAAGACTGGTTCTCAGACAGGCTGTGGAAGAGAAGATTTACGTTACATGTGTTTACCCTTGTAACGTAACGTTCAGCTCAGCTAGAAACTATTCTGTTTTGATTGCATCTGACTGCCATATTACTTTGTTTTTCCCCTCTGTATTTATTTTCATTTTGTAAAAGCACTCATATATATATATATATATATATATATTTGTTACATGGCTATAATTTTCATAAGCTTTATTTCTTTCTTTATTATATTATATTATGTTAGTTACAATTGCTATCATTAATCATTCTAATCACGACAAAGATTAACTGCACCCTAAAATGTGTAATATCTTTAAGCTGTAAACTAAATCTGTGAGTTTTAGATAGAGGAACATTTATTTCGTCATGTATTCAATTAATGGCTCACACACACAGGACAACAAAATAAAACCCTATCTCAACAGAGGGCTACTGACCTGTTTAGTGCATTGAACATTTCAACGGTGACCAGCACAGACAAGGCCATGGTTGTGGGGTAGCGGGATTCGAACACCTCACAGTTAATTCCCTCGAACATTGGGTTCTCCCCTGTGCAGTGCATGAAGTGTCTCTGTCAGGAAGGACACACACAGGCGTGGTGTTACGTGAGCCGAGGGCTTGTGCCCGCGTTATTTGGTCCCATGCAATCGTCTGAACTACTAGTGGTGAGGCGAGGGCCACTCACCAGTTGATAGAAGGAGACTTGCGGGCCTTCTTCATCAAACAGGTACCACCATGTGGCCGCGCCCACTGTTCCAAAGCCCACATACCCTGCAGATGAACCAAGAGCGTGAGATACAGCAGCGCACACCAGCGTCTTATCAGTCCCGTCACGGTGTTGCCACCGTCAAGCGCCAAGACGTCTCAAGACTCAAGCAGGTTCTTTTTTGAGATCCACCATCATCAATCTACATCAACACCACGTGAGGTGCTAGAAAGAGGAAATCTCCACTGTGCTTTCTTTTCTTCCCTGCAAAGTGAGGACTGTGAGATGGTTTTTAAGGGTTGCTAAGGGTTTCCAGTCCCTGGGGTTGCTAAACTAACCTTCAAAAATAGAAACAAATGATTTTGCGGTGCCAATGTATTTTGGATACTGTATATTTTATGCATTCTGACGCCAATCATCAAATGGCATTTAGCTATTTTAGCTAATAATTAGTGCTGACTGGATTTGGCATAAAATGCGACCTGTAGACCGTCAAGTTGCCCAGTCTTCAAGTGCGTTCTGATATAGGCTTCATTCACAGTTAAAATCCTAGTTAAGCAACACATTTACATTATACATTATTCAAACATTAGCTACTATATATAACAATGTGTTTCCAAAGTATTGTGACATGCAATGTGTAGAAAGAACAAATGAGACCAACTGATCACATACATATATTTTCTAAAACACGGGACTGAACTCAAGCTAGTTCAAGGCAGTTAATGGTGTAATGGGTCCTAACACAACTACTGTAACAACAGCAGAACATGCAAGGTCAAAATAAAGTGCAAATACAAAATGGAACTTAAATATAACATAAATCACATAAGGAACTTCAGTTTAATTTCGCCGTGAAAAACGGTCTGGAAAGCCTCGGAATCATTGCGAATCAATCTGCGTCGTATTGACAGCTATAAGAGCGTGGTTTAGGTGTGCGGCGTAGTTTAGGTTTGCCGACAGCGAAAACGACCAGATGGTTCATCCAATCAACTGCAAAGTGTTTTTTTGAAAGTGCCTGCACTTTACAAACAAGCTCTATGCACGGCTCCCCAGATGGACTTGTGAATAACAATCCATCTGGCAGGCGAGGCTACCTGATTGCAGCAATGGCCGTGTAATGCTATACAGTAATACATGCTTTGCTTACCGCCGATGGCCAGGTATCTGAAGAAGAGCCAGCCAGAGATGAGAGGCTCCTTGGGGTTGCGTGGAGGCTTGTCCATTATGTCTAGGTCTGGGGGGTTGAAGCCCAGGGCGGTGGCAGGCAGGCCGTCTGTCACCAGATTGACCCACAGCAATTGGACGGGTATCAATGCCTCGGGAAGACCCAGGATAGCCGTCAGGAAAATACTGCGGGACGAGACAAGGCGGTTAAAGTGCCAATGTGAGGAATGTTGTGCGTAAGATACATCGGTGCACTGCAGACGGTCCGCCCTCACCAGACAACCTCCCCGACATTGGAAGAGATGAGGTATCGGATGAACTGCTTCATGTTATTATAGATGGCTCTGCCTTCCTCCACAGCGGCTACGATTGTGGAGAAGTTGTCGTCGGACAGCACCATCTCCGAGGCGGACTTGGCCACGGCCGTGCCAGAGCCCATGGCGATGCCGATCTCTGCCTTCTTCAGAGCCGGGGCATCGTTCACACCGTCTCCGGTCTGGAGGAAAAAAGACCAAGATTAGGAAGATATCAACTACGTATTGTACATAGTTTTTCTCTTTTCTTTTGTATTCAAGTTTTTATTTTTTTTATAAGAATAGGTCGTAATTGTGACGCTTACTTGGTCTCGCCAGTGCGGTAGGACTGTCCGCATCCCCAGCGCCTCACACCCACACGTGCAATT
>JAODTR010069121.1:0-15956 GCA_025399935.1 Amblyopsis rosae | reverse complement strand
CTGGCTCCAGACGGGGACCCCGGGCTTCCTCCGGGCAGGGTAACTCCTTCTCTTAGTGAGTTCTTCATGGGGGTCTTAAGACTCCTGCATACATGACGTAAGATGTTACCTTAAGTCTTGCCTCCTCGGGAGACACAACTGCTTCAAAACATTTTTGTAGGCTAACGTCCTGCTTTTGCCACTCAATCAAATTTTCAGGTGTAACGGAAAGGAGAATGTCTTGCAACTGGGGTGCAATGCTGCTTTCCTCTGTACTCTGTTCGGGAACCGACACCGTAAGCTTAGGAGTGTTCTGCTGGGATTCCTCTACCCTAGCTTTGTTGCGCACACCTCTCAGGGAAGTGTACGCAACACCCCGCTACACATGAACTTCCCATGGAATGGGGCAAAGGTAGGGCTGTCGTGGTGCAAGATAAGGTAGGAGACGAAGACAGGAGTCCCGGTAAACAGTGTTTATTAACTTAACGGTATGGGTAGGGGAAAAAGGGTCTGGGCGGAACCAAAGCAAATAAAGTAAATTGTAAACCCCAACCGCTGACCTATCTTACCTGCTGCAGAATCGCTAACCTGGCTAGCACCACTAGTGCCGGTGCTCTAACCAAAAATACAGGGGGTGGCCGCCCAGTTCTTACCTAGTGTTTCTATACAGCGTGTAACGCTACGGGTGGTGTATGCCCCAGGGCCTCTTGCCTGAAGCACATAGGCTTCCCCCTTCCCCCACTGGAAAACCAAGTAACAAATTATTACAAATAACAGAATACACAGTGGCCTTCTCACATCAGCCACACCACCGGACAAACACACAGTCAACCTACTCACGTTAATGACACAATATTACCGACTAACACACACAGCGCACACTCTAGACCACAAGCAGCCGCCGCCCGCAAGAGCTAAAACATTGAGGCATATATGCAGGCTGCACAAACTAACACAGCTCAACACACACACTGCGGACGTAACACAATATTATAGATGAAATACAAACAACAAACTATTAGTGTAAAATTGAAAAACATATTGGATTTCAGCAATAATAATTTTAATTATCTTATCTAGCACTTCTAATGTACCATTTTGCAGAAATTAATCGTCAAAGTGAGGGGACGTGTTGTAGCTATAAACATATTAAACTATAATTAGGATAAGATTAATCGCTTTGATTAATCTGTAGGAAAAAAGAAATTACAAATCTTATTATTTATATTTTTCAGCTTGATTACTATATTTTACATACCTTGAAATGTGTTCTTAATTCGTCTTCATCCGCTTATCCAGAGTCGGGTCACGGAGACAGCAGCTCCAGCAGGGGCCCCTAAACTTCTCTTTCCCGACCCGAGGAGTGTTGAGCTCCCAGCCGAAAGGTTGTGGGTTTGAACCCCGGTGTTGACCTACCTGTAAGCATCCTTGAGCAAGATGCCTAATCCTTAACTGCTTCCGGTGGTTGGTCACACCATTGCAAGGCAGCAATCGCCATCGGTGTATGAATGTGGGTGTAACTGGGTGAATATGAGGCAAAGTGCTTTGAGTGCCTGAAATGTTAGAAAAGTGCTATATAAATGCAGTCATTTAATTTATATTTACATTAACCAGCTCTGATTGGAGGATCCTGAGGCATTCCCATGCCAATGTGGAGATATAATCTCTCCACCTAGTCCTGGGTCTTCCCTGAGGCCTCCTCCCAGCTGGACATACCTGGAACAGTCGAAAGGAGCCAGTTGCCAGGAGCCAGATGCCTGTACCACCTCAACTGGCTCCTTTCGACACAAAGGAGCAGCAGCTCTACTCAGAGTTCCTCATGGACAGCCGCTATCTAACCCTATCTCTAAGGTAAACGCCAGCCACCCTCCTGAGAAAACCCATTTTGTCCGCTTGTACACGTGATCTAGTTCTTTCAGTCATGACTCACCCTTTGTGACCATAGATGAGGGTAGGAACGAAAAATGCCCAGTAGATCGAGAGCTTTTCCTTCCGGCTCAGCTCTCTTTTCGTCACAATGGTGCGGTAAAGTGATTGTAATACCGCTCCCGCTGCTCTGATTCTTCGGCCAACCTCCTGCTCTAATGTCCCGTCACTCGCAAACAAGACCCTGAGGTACTTGAACTCCTTCACTTGGGGTAAAGACTCATTCCCTACCCAGAGTAGGCACTGCATCGGTTTCCTGCTGAGAACCATGGCCTCAGATTTAGTGGCATTAATCCTCATCCCAGCCGCTTCACACTCGGCTGCGAACCGATCCAGTAAGTGCTGGAGGTCAAGGACCGATGATGCCATTAGGACCACATCATCTGCAAAAAGCAGCGCTCGAGATCCCCAGGTCACCAAACCGCAACCCCTCCCCATCACGACTACGCCTCGATATCCTGTCCATGAATAACACAAATAGGATTGGTGACAAAGCGCAGTTCTGGCAGAGATTAATCCCCAACCTGAAACAAGTTCGATTTACTGCCGAGAATCCATACACAGCTCTCACTTTGGACACACAGGGATTGGATTGCCTTTAAAAGGGACCCCCACTGCAGCACCTCCCACAGTATTTTCTGGGGAACATACGCCTTCTCCAGATCCACAAAACCCATGTAGACCAGATGAGCATGCTCCCAGGCCCCCACCAGAATCCTTGCGAGAGTATAGAGCTGGTTCGTTGTTCCACGACCAGGACTGAATCTGCATTGTTCTTCTTCAATCTGCGGGTTGACTGTCAGCCAAACCCTCCTCCTCAGTACTTTGGAGTAGGCTTTACCAGGGAGGCTGAGTAGTGTGATACCCTTGTAATTGGCACACACACCCTCTGGTCTGCCTTTTTGAAGAGGGGAACCACAACCTCATGCAATGTTGAAGAGGCGTGTCATCCAAGACATCCCCTCCACACCGGGCTTTTAGCATTTCTGGACGGATCTCATCAATCCCTGGGGCTTTGCCACTGTGGAATCATTTGACTACATCACAGACCTCCCCCAGGAAAATTGACGCTGATCCCCCATCAGCCTCCAGCTTTGTGTCTACCATAGAGAGCGTGTCAGTCGGATTCTTTGAGTTCCTCAAAGTGTTCCTTCCACCGCCCAATTACCTGCTCAGTTTAGGTCAACAGCGTCCCATCCTTACTGCACACAGCTTGGATGGTTCCCCACTTCCCCCTCCTGAGGTGGCGGCCTGGCTATCCCCAGAGTTACAAGCCTAACAGCCATAACATTTGATAGTATTTAAATATAGGCTAGTAGTAGTATGCATTATATAATTTAAAAAAATATATACATACTTTAATGTATACTTTTTATAAGGTATGTTATGAATAAAAATGAAAGCTGTACTACTACTACTAACAATTATGACTAAAATATGCCATTTCTAATAATTATAAAATGTTATCCTGAAAATCTTCTCGTGAATATATGTCTCACGGCATATATTTTTAAAATATAAATAATCAATAATATATAAATGCATAACAATTGAATGAGTATACACATTTTAGAGCAGCATATTCTGCTGTCTGTATGTGGACTTTTCCAGTTTCCAGTTTAAGACAATTCAAATAGCAGTTGCTTGAACAAGCAGTAGGTGCTAGAAAGTCGGGGTGCTACAGTATTTGTCTGCAGTCCATACCTGTTGATGAATAAGAGTGTGGTGCATCATGAACCACAAAATATGCCAACGAAGGCCCTGTACATTTGCTCAATTGAAGTCCTACATAATGAAAGGGGAGGGTGACGTTTGCAAAAACTCCACAAATGGGTGACTCAGGCCCACACATTTAGTAAGTGTAAGTAGCAGGAAATCGGCTGATGTTATAACGTGGTAAACATAACTGTTTATAAATGAATGTATAATTTCACAAAACAATTACATTCACATTCACAAGGTAAAACATCACATAATGTGCTGTTTGTATATTGTTTCCAATATATTACAGAATTAACTGGATTAATGGATCACTCATTTTATTTTAATGAGCATTTCTGTCCAAACCTTTTCGGAAATGAGGTTGTATAAATCAGTATATTATTTGCTATGTAGCTATTATAATTAAAATATAACCTATGATATATATACACATATAGTATTAACCATTTACTGTACCGTTAAGTGCAACTATAGTGGTAATTTATGTATATGCATTTTTTTCTTAGAACCACAAACTACCACAGAACCTATTCAACAGTGGTTAAAATAAATCTTCTCACGTCAAGACAACGTTTCTTTAATGTTCTAACTGGACATACTGTAGGGTTGCTACCGGGAAACAACTAGCATTATATTTAAGTAGTACACATTCCACATACTCTTTTTCACAGAGAATACATTGAAAACCTCGATCTGAGGAAGGTTTTGTGCAATTGTAATAAAGGATTTACTTTTTTGACTTGTCTGTTGCTTTTGTTAGGCTACTCTGCAGTTTGTGTATACAGTATTCATCTAAATGTGATATTGGCCTATATTCGTTCAGCATTTCTAAATAATATAAACTTTAAGATGAAAACACTTTATTGTACAAATAGCACACAAATGCCATTAGACAAAACATACATAGGTCTACAGTAATTTTTTCTCCGTCATTTTTATTACATAAATGTTAAATAAAAAATAGATCATTTTGGTCCATATGATTTTTCAGATAAAATTTCAGTACCAAACATAGATTTGATTAATACATTTGCATTAAAACCATAAAATTCTAAAAAGGCAGATCAAATACAAACTTGTCACTGTGCAATAAAAGCAGTACTGTGGACTCTGTCATTACTAAGAAAACTGCATCTCCTACGATTTGTAACACTCATTGAAGCTCTTAAATCTGCATGAAAATTATCTAGCCTGGTATTTTTACAAATGTAAAAGTTTCATCATTGATGAAAAATGTTCACAGGTAATAATCTAACAATTTATTTTACATGATAATAAAGGTAACAAAAGGTGAACGACTGAAGTGGAAATGCTTAAAAAATAAAAATGAAATAAGCAATATGTTTCAGCACCAGAAAGAAAATGACAATATTGGCTTAAAATTGAAAGAGAGAGAAAAGGAAAGTTCTGATAAACAACAATAGCAATAATTAAGAGCACATTTGTTATATGCAGTATTTTGTCTCTCAGGCTTGTAGAAGAAATATATCAGTTTGTAAACATAACAACCATGTTAGGACAAGAGACATACTCCAATTAAAATAAGTTATTATTCTCTTCCCTCTAGGCTTGTCTTGATTTCTCAGATCCTCATTTGATATACGAGCATGGAGAACTGTTTTGGGAAACAAGTTGCACTTCTAACAAGTTTTTTTTTGCTTTTGTTTTGCTTGCAAAATCACAACTTTCCAAGAGTTATTTTCTAAACATTAAGTCAGTGGAAGGCTACACTACCCCCTGGTCTAATAAATACAGAAGTAATAAGTGGCGAAAGAATACTGATTTGAAAGGACAACAGTCCTTGTTTGTGTCAGTGGTTCCATCCACTTCAGGCCTCAACTTGGCTTCTGCCGGTAATCTGTGATGGCCTTCCACAGTTTACACAAGACCCCACCCCTGTCCAGACAGAAACAGAAGACTTAAGACACCCAAAATGTTTTCTAATGGACAGTACAGTTTAAAATGCATCAACATGTAGCTAGGGTTAGAAGGTGAACACAAGGTGTACCAAATGCCTGCACAAAAATTGGGAAAATGGCATTTGTGTATTCTGCACCATCTGCATGTTGCAGAAGTGCTTGAAATTAACTCATTTAATTTAGCTAAATGCTTTTAAAGCTAAAATGAAAGAATTGGGGTCAGTTTTGAAAATGTCAATGTTTTTAATGATTGAGTATCCTTTGGTGTGATCTTACAATTGTGCATATTTTTGTATTTTCTGTCTGTAACTGTTATTTTTGCTGCCGCCAGTCTTGGCCAGGACTCACTTGAAAAATAGATTTTTTATCTCAATGGGTATTTAAATAAATAAATAAATTTAAAAAACAATGGACACACAGACATTGCAAAAAATAACAAAGTTGTTTAAGGGTTGCTCAACACTAAGCAAAGTCACATTCAAACAAATTGCTGTATGAATTAAGTTGAAAATAAGTGATATCATGATTGGAGGTAAAATAGTAATTCTGTTTGGATATTATAAATGTATAGAGATACACTTCCCAAAATAAGATTTAACAATATGATACTATATTTAAAGTACACTATATGTATTTTATACAGGGGCCCTGCAGTCATCTTGTTGCCATTTACAAAGTATTCCTGGTCTCTATAAGGTTATTAGCAGAATTTTTTGATTTAGTCTTAGTTTTAGTCTTAAAATGAAAGTGCTTAATAGTTATAGTCTCATTTTAGTAATTTTAATTCTAAATTGTTTTAGTCTATTTTAGTCGCTGAAAATAGAAAAAGCTTTCGTCAATGAAAAGTAATTACATTTTAGTCAACTTTTAGACAAATGCAAAAGTCTATGCCGGTACGGCCTGTTGCATGCAGATGGTAGCATAGTCGACAGCAGTGCTTAATTTGTAAACCAGGATGTCCCTGAGCACAGAGAAGGTGCTGCTCCGGCAAGTCAGGGGGGAGGAAATATGCATGTCCCGGAACACAAAATGCATAATAACACCACGTCAATCGGTAAAAATAAGACATCTTAACATGTTTTTTTTAATGTTAACATATAAGGATTTTTAAAGATCAGTGAAGGTCACAGTGGGATCAGCAGGGATGAGCGGGGACGCATCCACTTGCAATACGTGGGATCGCGGGACCTGCAGTATATTTTTTTAACGCACACTTCTGCGGCCGAGTCCGCAATATTTCCCAATGCAGTCCTCCTCTCAAGACCACAGCACAAACGTCCTCTTACTTACAGTTGCAGTGTGGCTTACAATTGTCCAGAAATTCAATATAAAATATAATTTGCATAATAATTTGGAACGCAGTGTAATCATCACATTCATCTTCACCGTCATAACACTACACAGCAGAGAATAGTATGTTACCTTATTTATCCCAAACAGCCTACAAAACAGCCACCTACCTCATTTTCCCTGCTTCTAACTAAGGTATTGCGCATTCTTTGCGCATCCTTTGCACATCCTTTTGTAATAATTATAACAATTTAGTTAGTTTTCTGGCCTTTTTTGAACATTTTAGGCCTACGTTGTTGCTGATGCTGCAGTAGTTAACTCACGTGACTCGCCACTCAATATATTCAATCCGTGTTTATATCCTTAATGTTGGCTAGATAAGTACGGCTCCATACTACTGCTTTGGAACAAGGACATCTACAAACTTCTCTGCAATTGCAGCAGGTTGGTAGACAACATTGATGTTAAAACTTCTACAGTAGGCTAGTGTCTCCATATATAATGTGGAGGTATTCAAGGTAGTAAAAGACAACCAGCACAACTAGGCTATAATATAGAAATTTTAGCAAAACTAATTCTGAATGGAATATATCTTAAAAAGTTAGGCTATACAGATATATTCTTATAACTTCCTATTTAGATTAATAGCCATATGAAACCAAGTATAGCCTATTGTTACTGTACTAGAAAGATCATATTGTGATGGCGTACAATGCAGCTTCACATGAGTGTACGGCGAACACAGGTTTTTACCGTAATTGCGCAGCACACTTAAATGCTGGCTGGCGGCGTGATCGCAGTCACACATCCACCACCACCTCTAACCATACGAGCATGAATCGTTTGCTGGCTTTTTTCCACCAGTTTTGCCAGCTTTGTTAGCTTTAGCTAGCTGTGATGACGAGGTAGCGAATATGGGAGTGTGTTTGAGACCCAATTCAAACAGCTGAACACACTTTTCTATGTGCATGGATGGAGTGTAGTTATGGTAACAATAAATGCAATAATGCACTCACCCTGTTGGAAATTGAACTACGATTGGATCAGGTACCTAGTGCATGCCGCATGATTGTCATTGTGCACGGGGATTTCATAACAATGGGCAACTACGCATATTTCTGCGAACATTGTGGCTAGAAGTCACTCGCACAAAGTGCACCTAAATATTTAAGTTCGCACACAATATTTTTTGTCGCATTTGCGAATGAAATGGTTGCACTGTAGAGCCCTGCAGCCCGTCATTCAGTAAATGTATATCTTATCGAAATACCGGAAATAAGTATAAAAATCACATCTCCATTATTGAAACAAATTATATTGCAGTATATGTGAATTATTGTCCAGCCCTATTTATGCCTGTATGTTGTAGGGGGAGAATAAGGATTACAGCTATATCTAAGACCTACAGAGTGATATGCTGAGGAGATGATTGCTGGCCAACAATGCTAAGAATCAGAGGCAGAATGCCTGATGACATGTTTAGGCTCTGTTCAGTATCCCACCTCCTACCACACAGGAGATGCTGCAAATACAAATCAGTGAAGGCCTTGTATGAAATTAAATCATTGCAGTAATTTTAGAAACCAAATTGATAGAATATTTTACTGTGCTGTACAAATCGGGTGTAATGGTACGTGTATTCGTATCGAACCGTTCGGTACAGTTGTAACGGTTCAGTGCATGCAGTTTGTACCATGTCTTGGCGCGAAGATGTATAATGCGGAACCAAAAGTTACAAGCGCAAGTTTTCACACGGACGCTGTAAGCCTTGACTGTGCCTGACCTGCTACTTTTAAAACAGCTGTGTGGGGAAACTTCCGCTTGTGTTTGATCAGAAAAGCAGTGTGTTGGCGTTAAGTAAATAAGCCCGCTGCACAATGCATGCGGATTTAAAGGGGAATTGTTTTCAGAGTTTTCTTTCTCTACGCTTATGGACACTGCCGATCGCCGAGTGATTCTACCTGCTTCGGACCAAAGCCATTTCTCTGCTTCGTACCAACGGCACTTGTGAGGCTATATGTAATTTACTCTTAATTAATAAACATTGCATTGCTGTAACGTGTCGAGGAGGCGAGGGACAATATTTCCTGACTGAATAGTTTAATGGTTTTACACAGCCGAATCAACTCAAACCAACACGGAACAGATGCAGCGTGGTATCTGTGTGTGTTGAACCTTTTCAACACCGTGTCCTAACTGGATGCGATGCGAGGGTCAGCGACAAAAGCAGTTCGATTGCTATATTTTCTGTTGTAATATCCTAATTGGACGCGAGCGACTGCGAGCTGCACTGAATGATGCGGCGCACCGTTTTGAGCGAACTTCTGTCGGATGCCGTTTCTCTTTTCTTCCTGTTGTTCATCAAGCTGGGTTACAGGGCTAGACCACTACCACACCTGGCCCAGTCAGATCACCTGTCACTGTTTTTAATCCCTGTATATACCCCCCTCAGGAAAACTGCTTTTAACATCACTTAAACTGCTCCAGGATTGCTTTGATAGGACCAACTGGGACATTTTCGTTGCATTAAGAACTGCACAGACATTGTTACAGTGGAGAAACATGTCCAGGTCTATCCCAATCAGAAGCCCTGGATGACCAGTGAGGTCCAGTGGCTGCTGAAGGAGAGGAACACTGCCTTCAGTTCAGGCAACAGGGCTCTCTACAGCGTGGGCCAACCTGAAGAAAGGCATCTGGAAGGCCGTCTGACTACAGGAGGAGGATTGAGGACTACCTGAGCAGCAACAACAGCAGGCAGGCATGGCAGGGAGTCCAGCACTTCACCAGTTACAGGACCAACGTTGGAGCTGCTGAAGATGATGCCTCACTGGCAGAGGAGCTGAACAACTTCTTTGCTCGTTTTGAAGTGGAGTCTACGGAGGCAGCCATGCCATATCCAGCGGTCCAACATAGTCCCACCCTCACGGTGGAGGAGTCTGAGGTGAGGCGCACACTGCGAGCTGTCAACCCAAAGGAGTCAGCTGGTCCTGATGGCATCCCTGGACATGTGTTGAAGGACTGTGCAGGCCAGCTGGCTGGGGTCTTTACTAGGATCTTCAACCAGTCTCTGTCTCAGACTACCGTCCCATCCTGCCTTAAGTCCTCCACCATAGTACCTCTGCCCAAAAAACCGACCATTACCGGCCTCAATGACTACCGTCCAGTAGCACTCACCCCTGTGGTGATGAAGTGCTTTGAAAAACTGGTTAGAAAACACATTATGTAATTTATCCTTCCCTCCTTTGACAGCCACCAGTTTGCCTACAGGGCCAACAGGTCTACTGAGGATGCTCTGGCCACAGCTCTCCATGCTACGCTGTCCCACCTGGTGCAGCAGGGGAGGTACGCTCGGCTGCTCTTCATAGACTTTTGCTCTGCTTTTAACACCATCCTCCCCAACAGACTCCTGTCCAAACTTTCACACTTGGGACTTCCACACTCCACGTCTTTGGGTCAAGTGCTTTCTGACAGGTCACACACAGAGGGA
The DNA here is from genome assembly GCA_025399935.1 of Amblyopsis rosae. Lineage (NCBI taxonomy): Eukaryota > Metazoa > Chordata > Actinopteri > Percopsiformes > Amblyopsidae > Amblyopsis > Amblyopsis rosae. The sequence continues at coordinate 5,633 of JAODTR010069121.1, read as the reverse complement.
TAGGGTGGGCCACCACATCTCCACAGCCATCAGCCTCAGCACTGGCTCCCCACAGGGCTGCGTGCTGAGTCCCCTGTTCTACACCCTCTACACTCACGACGCCACATCCGCTTAGCAACACAATTGTCAAATTTGCGGACGACACCACAGTGGTGGGGCTCATCTCTGGGGGGGGGATGAGTCCGCCTATAGGGACGAGGTGGAGAAGTTGACCGTGTGGTGCAGAGAAAACAACCTGCTCCTCAACACAATAAAGACCAAGGAGCTGATTGTGGACTTTAGGAGGAATAAAATGGACATTCAGCCATTAATCATAAACGGGAACTTTGTTGAGAGGGTATCGGACTTCTGCTTCCTGGGAGTTAGCATCAAGGAGGACCTGACCTGGGGTGCACACGTAGCTCAGCTGGTGAAGGCCCAGCAGAGACTTTACTTCCTGAGAGTCCTCAAGAAGAACAACATCCCCCAAAGACTGCTGGTGTCATTCTACCGCAGTGCAGTGGAGAGCATCCTGACCTACTGTATCTGTGTGTGGTTCTCCAGCTGCACAGTGGCGCAAAGGAAAGTGCTCCACGGGATCATCAAGGTCGCACACAAAATCGTTGCATGTCCTCTTCCTTCTCTGGTAGAACTACACAGTTTGTGATGTCTCAAGAGAGCACTAAACATAGCGAATGACTCCTCACACCCCGGACACGGACTGTTTGAACTACTGCCTTCAGGCCGGCAATACAGGTCTTTCAAAACAAGAACAAACAGATTAAGAAACACTTTTTATCCTACAGCCATCACTACATTAAATACTGCAAGACCCAAAAATCTGTTATTGCAGCTTATATGTCACTTTCAAGCCATAAGGGAATGTGTTGTACCATTGAATGAATGTCTGAGTGGGTTTTTATGTCTTTTTTTAAACATATTTATTTATGCTATTGATATATATATATATATATTTTTTTTATATTCCTCTCTGGCACTGATCATGGATTGCAATTAATGTTGTTGTATTGAGTACAATGACAATAAAGATATTCTATTCTATTCTATATTTATTGGTTGAAACTGACGACTGCTCATTCAGTTACCTTAATGTGTGAGCTGGCTGGAGGCAGATCGTTTTCTACTAGAATGTTTAACAGCTGGCAAGCTAGTTAGCTTATTTTACAAAGTAGACGCAGTGATTGCATACTACGTGTGGCCTACAACGAGTGACAATGAGTGATCTGTACCTGTCCCCGTCATAGTAGGCAATTGTTGTGAATATGGAGAAGGCTTATGATCGGAATGGGAGGGGGTGTGCCGCTCTATAGGATCTGAACTACCACAATGAATACCTCCAGTCCATCCAGCTGTTCACATGAACCCTATCCTTTTAATAAATGTTGGGGAAATGTAATTATTAAATGATAAGATCGAGGTTTATCATAAAACAGTTTTTTACATTGTAAAAATAATATATGGGGGGGGGGGGGGATTTGCTCTCAAGTTTTGTGAAATTTGGCAGCCCTTTACTGGTAGCCTACTGTTATCGGTAGGCTATGTAAAACGGTATATGAATATATTTGATTGCTAAGAAAAAAAAAGCAAACAGACTGCTGTATGGTAAATGTACCGTACAGATCGGTTAGATCGCTAGCAGAACTTACACATGTGAAATTACAATTCTATCTACAAATAGCCAATATATTGTATAATTGACTAAATAAAAAAAACATACACTAATTATAAAATTGGTTTTTAGTACCTGTGAACCGGACATAGTTGACTGTTGTGTGAGGTCGAACCATTCGGAATGGGTTGAGCACCGGCTGGCTTTTTTGGTAACTGAACATTTACATAACATAAGCAAGGGATGTAGCCAATTCAGTGGTCTGACCACAGTCACTAACATTCACTACTTGTTACTATCACTAGGGGTGCTGAAGCTAGGTCCAGAGAAGTTAGTCCTCTGTGAAGTGGTCTTTGTGGTTCTAATCCACTTTCTTCCAGAGCTGGCCATGTTAGCAATGCTGTATGCTGAATAAATGTCAGCAAACAAAATAACTTTTCTTTTTAGACAATAATGAATTAGATTGATTAACCTACTATAACCACACAAACGGCAAGACATAAATACTGAGATGTGTGTATCAATATTGTCCAGTATGCCCAGCTAATCAACATTTGAAATGCAATACTGAATCAATAGTCAGTATGACCTTTATCCTTCTCTGCACCGTGAATATTGTTGCTAGCTTCTGGGGGCGTTGCTCTACGCAAGACACCCACTTGGCAACATTGCTTTCAGTCTTGAGCACTTTGCCAATAATTCATCCTTTATCAAGATAAAGAGCATGATTACTGCACATGTGTGCCTTGGACTGGCAACTCTAAAATGTTTATATTGTTTTATGCAACACAATGCCACAAAAAGACACCAATACTGGATAGTGGGGGACCTCCAAATCACGTGACAATGGGCCTCATAGGACCATGAGCAGGCCCTGCACAGAACAGGCAGTCACTGACTTCACCGGCTGTAAACTGCCATTCTACTGCAATTTAGTGAGAATCGCAAGCGTTCCTGGGGCCATTTTTCAGAATACTTTCTTTTTTACTTGAGATATTTAAAAAAACTGTGCATCCGAGTCTCTGTAAAAGGAAACAATGACGTTCAGTAAATGACATATCGGTTGTCTCGTGAAACAAACTGCTTTGGTTTTTATTATTTCTCATTTAATTCCATGCAAGTGAAAACGTAGTGTAGCATACGCAATAGTAGTAGGGTGTTCCCCGCAAAAAACAAACAATTCCGGTTCCAGTATGGCGCCTGTGGTGTGGCTTAGCCACTGCAACTGAATGTGGGCCTATTTCCCGACTCATTTTGTTTGTTTCCTGCTCAGTTTTACTTTTAAGTTGGTCTAAAAATGTGTCTACTGCTTGGGTGTACGATCATCAGACAATACTATCTCTCAGATCATCCATGGTGAATAACGGTGGCACTTTGCATGGTGCAGGTGCATCGGCCTCGTTCATATATCTGTTTACACTCGTTGACTATTTTTGTCTTGAACAATGTAGAAATCCAGAGTCAAAAAATCGGCGGATAAAGCATGGTAAACAGGCAGGGAGGCAGGTTCAACTATAAAAAACTGTAAGAAATTTGCCGCTTTGACAATCACTCAATCTCCCGAGAGTTCTCCCTTGATCTGGTGGCTGGCTGATGGTGGTTCGAGACCTTTGTATCTTCGTCCCGTCTTCCTTGACATCCGCATGGGCCCGGTCATTCCAACTTGGAGAAATCGTACCATCGAACGCAGTGTGCTCCAACGAGGGCGTTCAATTAAAAATAAGTAATTCATTCTCGACCAATTTGTTTTTCGTTCGTTACCAAAAACCTTTATTTTCTGCCTCTGACGAAGACATGGCAACGGAATATGGAATACTGTCATCTGATTGAGCTCTGTCCTGTGGATTGTACTTTTATCAGCACACCAAGACATTTGGGCCATGGTGGAGGACTTGCTGTGGCTTTTAAAAATCGTTTCACTTGCCAGTCTATGAGCACTGGAATGTACTCTTCCTTCAAACTTTCATTCATTAATTTTATTGATTTTAGTTTACTGGTGCCTCTTTTCTCTTCCTCTTTTTCACTGATTTCTTATAATCTATTATTAAGCTGGATAAGGTGATAATTGTTGGTGATTTTAATATTCACATTGATGATGACACTTGCAACAGTGCTTCTGATTTTATAAACATCACTGAATCTTTTAACTTCATTCAACATGCTTCTGGTCCTACGCACAATAGATACACTCTATCTTGTTTTCTCTTATGGTCTAAGCATTAGCAACATCTGCATTGAAGACGCGCCTTGTGACTGACCATAAATTAATTTGATTTGATATGGATGTGATGGTTGTGGATCCTTTGCCTGTTAAACGTGCGTCTTACCCTCAAATAATAAATCAGCTTGCAAAGAATTTCTCAGCCGTTTTTGAAACAAACTCTGTTCTTATCTCCAATGATGTGGATACCATTGTGCAGTCTTTTAATATAATAAACAGTGTACTATAGCTTTGGATAAAGCAGTTCCTCTTATAACTAGGCAGATCCCTTCTGTTAATACAGTACTGTATTAATATTGTGGATGAATGACTTCATGAGCTTAAGGTGCAGCTGTCGGAAGATCGAGCATATATGGAAAGCAACTCAGCTCCACGTTTACTGGTTACAAGAGCTGTTAATTACTTTTAATGATATGGTCAAGAATGCTAAAGCTACCTATTTTACTAAATTAATTTCCTCCTGTAAACGAAACCCTAAAACTCTGTTTAGCACCATTAACAACATTGTTTGTCCAGCGATACCGCATGTCCCTGTGTTCTATCATGAAGACTGTTTTCTGTCTCATTTTGAGGATAAGGTGAGAGCTGTCAGGGCAAGCATCGTTCCTTCAAACAGCCCCCTTTACCTGGACTCCTTTTGCCTGATCACCCTACACAATCTCATTAACTTAGTGGGAAAGATTAAACACTAGTAGCCCTTTATATATTTTCCCTACATGTCTTCTTTTGAAAGCAATGAATTCTATTGGCCCATGTTTGCTCTCCATTATTAATTGATCTCTTATACAGGGTCATGTACCTAACAATTTTAAGCATGCTGTGGTCAGCCGCTCTTGAAAACAAAAATCTGGATTCTTCAGTTTTTAACTACTATAGGCCATTTTCAAAGTTGCCATTTATCTCAAAAATACTAAAAAAAACTTGTGGCTCAACTGAATGCCGCTTTGGAGGCTCATAACATTCAAGTTTTTGAAGGATGCATTCCGCTGAATCTGCCCTCCTTAGGGTTTCAAATTATATATTGATGGCTTCTGATGCATGGAAATGTTCTGTGCTTTTCATGCTAGATCTCAGTGCAGCTTTTGATACTGTGGATCACTGCACTCTGATTGATAGACTAAACAAATGTGTGGGTGTTTCTGTATCAGCTCTGGATTAGTTTTCCATCTACCTCTCTGACAGGAGTTTCTCTGTGTCGGTAGATACTTTTATGTCAGACCCTGCCCCTCTGTCCTGTGGTATGCCCCAATGTTCTGTATTGGGCGCTCTACTGTTCAGCCTGTATATGCTTCCTCTTGGGAAGATCATTCATAAAGTATTTCTCTTAAAAATTAGGCAGGGTATTGGGTTTTTATCTACCTCAGATTGCTTCAACATGAGAAATGTGGGTGTCATTTTTGACAAATCTATGTGTTTTAACAGTGACGTTAAATCTGTGGTTCGTTCCTGCTTTTTTCATTTGAGGAACATTGCAAAACCAAGACATTTAGTTTCTAAAAGAAGATGCTTGTATTATTGTAATGCACTGTATACTTACTTGCCTGATTAAGTCATCCCTAGATCGACTGCAATTGTACAGAATGCAGTGGCAAGGCTTCTGACTGGGACTAACAGAAGATCATACATCACTCCTGTGCATGTAAATGTCCTGTGCAATAAAAATTGTTATCCTATCTATCTATCTATCTATATATATATATATATATATATATACATATATATAAACCCCAAAGTTCTTTTTTCGACAGTAAAACACCTACTCAAACCTCCTGATAACTTCCACCCTGACCCCACGCCTGAATT
>JAODTR010069110.1:0-15957 GCA_025399935.1 Amblyopsis rosae | reverse complement strand
ATATATATATATATATATACACACATATATATATACACACACATATATATATACACATGCATATATATACATATACATATATATACACATACACATATACACATACATACATATATATATACATATATGTATATACATATATGTATACACATACATATATGTATATATATACACATATATATATACACATACATTTACATGTATATATATATACATACATATACATGTATATATATACATACATAAATATATATATATATATATACATACATACATATACATACATATATATATATATATATATATATATATATATATAATAAAAACATCAAGAAGAGGCATAAGGCACAACCACGTTCCAAATGTAAATACACGTTATGCAACACCAGCTAAACACATTTTTCATACTAAATAGTTTGAATTTTGAGGCTGTTTGCTCAAAAACCTCTCTTCTCCCAAATGTTTAGGCTGAAAGATTTATGGTGTAAGGCTAAAAAAAAAAGCAACAGTCTGGTAAGGAAAAAGCTGGTTCTTATTGAAAAGGTGCTTTTACAGCGTTACAAGTAGGTACAGTACAGACAAACACCATGGGTTTTATGCCCTCACATAAGCACATATTTAAAAACCCATACAAGAACAACATTTATGTTTCTGTAACCATATCTATTAAACTATTTAGGATTGCTGTGTATACACGTTTCTGTCCTGTTTTGTTAAGAAATCTAACCATAATATATTATTGAAATCTCTAACTTTGTGATATACAATACATACAAATTGAATGCAAGTCTATAAATACTGTAGACATATACTGTATAAAGGCTTTGTAAAATACAGAATCTTCATTTCATAGTTCCTTCAAGTGTTGTCAGCATGGTGTATGTATGCATCATACAGCACATTACATGTTCATCAAATAATTCATCAGGCCATGCGCATGGTTCATAAGGACACAAAAGTTTAGGAGTTAAAACATTCTTTAAACTCTACCGATGTCATATAACTACAGTTTAAACTGGACGTTTTAACAATATTTCCATCAGTGGCACATCATCTCTGAACTATAGCATCCTATAGCATCGCTGGGGACCTGTCTTCAGTTGACAAAGCATTTTGTGTTACCATTACAAGAGTGGTACTACATCTGCTGTCATGGCGGACTTCACCAGTGCCATCTCTATGGTGAACTTATCTCCAACACACAGAAGACAACCAAGTAGTTTGTGTGCCAAATCTATTCTGGGAAACAGTCATCAAGTCAAGATAGTTCCGCCCCTCACAATGACCCCATTCACAAAGCCGCCGGCCAATTGAATTTCGCTTCGTTAGCAACGTTCAAGGCTCTTTTTTGCTTTCTCCCACCCACACTGCAGAACCTGCTGGTCCAAGCAGGGTTTAACTGTGTTCCTTTCACATTATGGACAGACAGACAGACACAATATCTCCATATTGACAAGACACCAGACATACAGTAATGCGTGCCAAAAGAGGCCTAGGCTCACAGAAGAATCACAGATATGATAATTGTGGTGAACACACACACACACACACACACACACACACACACACACACACACAGGTGCTCAAGCCTAATTAGAACATAGCGGGACAAGAGCTGGAATTCATTCAGGTCTCTTCAACAACCTTCTACGTGTGTCACTCTCTGCTGCAGCCACAGGCACACCCGTCCGCCCGTACCAGTGCGTCTGTGGGGGCCAGCGTGGGGAGATGCTAGCTTTTAGTCCTGCCGTCTCCCTGCTTGCAGCCCACTGCTCCACTGGGTAGTTCCTGCTGCCATGGATACGGAGGCAGAGCCTCGTTTGCTCTCGCACCATTGCCAATGGCAACGATGGAGAGGACAAGTTAGCTGAACACGCAGCCTCTCTCTCTCATGACCCAAACAGACACACTTCACCCCTCTGAACAGCATAAACTGGGGCAGTTCTGACAGTCCACCACCAGGGGGCAGTGTGGTCGGCTGTGAGACGAGGTCCAAGACGCTGTGATAGACAGAGGAACGAACAGTCACCTTGGCAACAACAAGAATCCCAGGCAGGCAATGGGGAGAGAGGGAGCGCAGTAGGGTCCCGTCAGTCTAGTGGTAACCTTGGTTACCCAACATCAAAGAGTCACCGTGGATACCGCGCTCCATCCTGCCATCCTAGAGGCCGACGCGGTCTCATATCGCCCAGTGCCACGCTTGGGCCTGTTGCCCAGCCAACGCCAGAGAGCCACGCTGTGGCAGACGACTGCTAGGCAGAAGCAGTGGATCCATGTGCGTGATGTTAGACAGGCAGAAGCAATGGATCCACGAGCATGATGCCAGACAGGCAGAAGCAAAAGGATCCATGCGCGTGATGTTAGACAGGCAGAAGCAATGGATCCACGAGCATGATGCCAGACAGGCAGAAGCAATGGATCCACGAGTGTGATGCCAGACAGGTAGAAGCAATGGATCCATGTGCATGACGGCAGGCAGGCAGAAGCAATGGATCCATGTGCATGACGGCAGGCAGGCAGGGGCTGTGGCCTCTGCAGGAGAAACAGAGAGTAGAGGGTGTTACTCCAGTAAAGACATCTTGACCCACACATCATGGGTAAAGCAGAGCAGATACACATACAGTAGGTTCAGAAGTGGGCGGGGTTCCAATAGCGGCAACCAATGAGACACACGGTCCTTAGAACAAGCGTGCACCAAATGCAGAGATGGAGAGGGAAGCCATGCCACCTACTCTGGTGGGACTGGTTTCCCAGCTCCAGCCTACACCATAGTAAAGACAACAGCCCTCCACAGCACTAAAGGTCAGTGGATCACTGGAGGTCAGAGGGATTTTGACCATGTGCAGTTTTGAGAGGACACCCACATCTAGAGACACGGTTGGTTTTTGAATTGAGCAAACAAACTAATCACTTGGCAATAACAAAACTTGTGTTATGAAACACTGTATATCTACACACCACCATGTTGAAAGATATGTTTAGAGATTTGGTTGAACAGTTTCTACTGTGGCACATTGAACCAACCAGGCCTGACTTAGTCACTTAGTTTAAGCTGTAAATTCTATTAAAGTTCTGTGAATGTTCCCAATAAAAGAGAAAATAATTTACGAGTTAGTAGCCCATCTTTCATTTGTCAATATGTAGTTCATTGTACTGGCCAACAACAGCATTAGCAGATAGTTAATTTACATATAAACAACTTTCTTAACTGAATTTAAGAAACACCATTTATACCTTCACTCCGACAAAGATCACACACCATTATAGAACGGTTTGGCTACAGAGCCAGTTGTGTGTTAAGATCAGAAAGTCCCTACTGGCATATGGACGAAAGACAGAAAGTGCTTATTCATATATTACACCCCCCACCAAAAATGGGAAACCTTCCGGCAACATCCCAGGTCTTAACTCAGAGTGACCAGTGAGTGCTGGATACGAGAACTGAACTACACCCACACCCAGCCCAGGGCTCCACGCAGGGAAGCAATTGGCCAATCTCAAGCCCCGCCCATTTGTGCCCCGTCTTCCAATAACAGGAGAGCCCGACAGAATCTCAGTCAACTGTCTGCTTTCCTGTGCTATGCTATTTTGTCCATCCTAGTTACAGTAACTATAGGGGTGCGGGGCTTGGGATCGTTCAATTTCCCTCCCTGGACCATCAGCGTCTCCATGGCGACTCGATACGGACGATTGGTGTGGGGGGGAGAGGGGTGTGGGGGTTAAGTGGGCGGGCTTTAGGACGCCTCGGGCGGGGTGGAGGCCGGCAGGCGGGCCGTGACCCAATCGGTCAGCTCCTTCAGCACGGACTGGACCACCTCAGGCAGCTCATGGTGTAGGCTGTGGTACGCCCCCTCGTACACCTGGGGGGAGAGGGGGGACAATAGGTCACATGGGTGGGGGGGGTGGCTACATCTCTCTGCCACCACAAAATGAAACCCCCTGCGGTTCCTTCCACCGCCCTCCCCCTTTACATTTATTTGAATATATTGTAAACATTATGTTCCATGTAAAGATGTAGGAGTGATGGTGTCCTGAGCAGAAAATGACACTCCCTCGGTGTGTGTCTTTACATTCCTTGACGCCCACTGACGGCAGCGCATCAATGTTCGAATCCTAAAGTCAAATTGACGGAGGAGCGCAAATATCTGCAGATATGCATGTTTACGGCTCGACGCCCAAGAAATAGAACCGCGCTCTAAACTCTGGCGTCAACGTGCGTCAGACGCTGCCAGTGGGTGGTGCCTTTTTAAAATTAACTAGTTATAAAATCCTGGTGTCTCTTGACGGCGGTGGCCTTAACCCATGTAGTGTACACACCACCCATATAATGTATACATACACACACCGTATACCCATCCATATAATACACACACACACACACACACACACACACACCTTGATCTTCTTGTCGGTGCTGTGGGCCGTGTCGTACATCATCCTAGACCCTCTGATGTCACACAGCTTGTCTGCGTCGCCGTGGAGCAGCAGGAACGGCCAGGAGATGGAGGGCATGGCCTGCTCGATGCGGCTTGCCGCCCCCATCATCTGCATGGCGAACGACACACGCATCCCCCCGTGGTAGGTCAGCTTGTCCGCCTCGTACGCCGCCACCTGGTGGCGAAGCGTGGAAGTGCACATCAAGACAATCACTGACAACGAGGTTTAGGATTAACAGGGGTACCATTATTTAAGCAAGAACACAACGGGGAATGCGTTAGACTGAATGTCAGCGCGGCTGTGATTCGGTCATAGGTACGAGGGCGTAGGCCGAGCGCGGATAAGTGTGTTACTGCTGTTCGACAAACGCCTTTAATAGGATAATGATAGTAATAGGTGCTAACAGAAAATTATTTGTTTGTTTAAGGATAAGAACACAAATAGTCCCACAACCATAATTCTAAACCCCTATCAAGGATATAGAGAGCCGAAGTAACTTCTGCATTATGGGACCTTAGTTTGGAAAAAATATGTATGGTAGTCAACGGCGAGAATACAATAATTTTTAGATCCCCTTTGCTTTGTGCCACACATGTGATGGTTTGACCATTTAAAAGAAAATTCTTCAAGTCAAGAAAGTCTCAGTTTGTCGTGCTTTTGTAAGTGTCATGATGTTGTCGCGCCACAATCCTCAAGCCAAAGAGAGCATTGTTTTGGTGACGTGGGTTGTGCGAGACCAAAGCTCACTTCCATAGTTCACTGAGTGGTTAGACACAAAACTACAGATTACTTTATAGTTCTCGTCCTTGACTACCACACATCTTTTCTCGTTGTTGACTACCACACATCTTTTTGACCAAACTAAGGTCCCATAACGCGACCATGCAGTGACTTCGGCTCTCTATTGTGATAATAACAACAGTCTCTGGTTCTGTGCCGGCAGCTACGTGGTTTGACTGTTTCCAAGCAACACAAACATCACGCTTGTTACATATGTTTTCACGTTACTGCAGGTCAGCTCCTGTGTGTCCAATACATCCACGTTTGTATCATGTAGTCTACATCTGCCTGTTTCCATTTATCACGCAGCCAGTCAAATCTGTTGAGTCACTTTAACCACTTATCAGATCTTAGTTTTTTATTTTATTAGTAACAGTTATTATAGTAAAGTGGAGTGATACATGCATAGTTAAAAGGCCCAGTTACACTGAATACTGGCAGTCATGGAATGCCTCTTGTCCAATCAAATCACCTGGTCGGAACTAACTGTTGTGTAATTATTAATAATCTAATGACGTCCTAAAAAGCATCCACGGGGTCACGGCCCATAAATGGAACCTCTCCTGTAATCTACATTGCGGTGGCGCTCTAGGATCACTCATATTTCAATCTCACCGTCCTTCATGCACATAGCATGTAGCTAGATCACGCCTCATTTCAACCATTTTGACCTGTTTCTCAGTATCTACACATATCTAGCGCGTACTGTATATGCTATACACTAAACCACAACACACACACACACAAGTGGTTCCTCTACCAGCTCTGAGAGCTCTGCTCTCAATCTGAATAATTAATAACCTGAAAACTGTGGAAACTGGCATCGTGAAGTGCAGCATCAGCAGAATTCCACAAGCACAGTCAGCCATTTAGCACATTCTGGTGTGTTATGATGCACAAGCTTGTTACAGTGAAACTAAACTTATTAATAGAGAACAATTATCTTCCCCCAGGCAAGCAAGCTTTGGTGAGGGCAGCCTTTGATACAATACATGCCGCCATCATCACAGCAACTATTATCTAACCGCTCTGGGCAAAGCACCAGCTAGGTAGGTAGCAGGTGGGGGCTTGTGAAACACCACTGGGACACCTGCCTTCGCTGTGGCCACACATTGTCTGAGGAATCATGGGTAACAGATGTAGACGCTGTGGGATTCCTATAGGCCTGCATGTAAACACACCTGGCTGCATGGACGGACGGACGGACGCACACACACACACCCCAGTCTGGCATGTGAAAAGGCTGTCTACAGTGTTAACTGTTATTATATAATTCTATGGCGTAAACACACCTGCACACACCACACAACATCCAGAGCACCCCCCCACACACACAACATCCAGAGCACCCCCCCACACACACACACACACACACACACACACAAAACATCCATAGCGTGCCAGCACACAAAAACATGCAGATATGCAGTTTTTATCTCCCATGAACACAATGCAGACCCCCCCCCCCCTTCCTGGGAACAGGGCCAACATCTGTTATGGTGCAGGCTTTCATCTGGGGATGGACACAAGCAAGCACACACACACACACCTGCTCCTGGTCCCGTGAGACCCATTTGGAGTCAATGGCCCCCAGAGTCATGCTCGGCAACATGTGGTTCAGGACCTTGGCCAGGAACACCTGCGCCGGGACAGAGAACAGGAGAGCTTCACACAAAGATGGACCACTAATGCATTTCAATGGAAGCAAACATGGAAAGCTTCTGGTCTCTTAATTTAAGTGGGCGTGTCACTAACGGCATTCTGCTGTGGAGGCCGGCACGCCCAGACACTAAATCTACCATGGGTAGATACAAAGTCAATTTACCTCACAACAGTTTACTGCAGAAACACAGTTGTGGCCTCAGATTGACCGTAGGTACTTGGGAATTAATGTAATCTACTCAAAACACCCATTAACGCTCCTAGAATAAATAAATAAAGGGCAATATTAGGGTGAAATCCGTGGACCTCCTCATTGACCTGCATGGAACGCTGGGTCGTTCTGGTGTGTATAAAGGGTGAAAAGTCCCCCCTCCTTCCAAAAATCGAATGCAGAAGTGCCGTCCGTTGAACCCTCAAATAATATTCTCCCTGCTTCATGACCCCTCCTTGACCCCATGCTGGGCGGGGCCCCACATGACATACACACACACACACACACACGTGTCGTGAAGCACCTTAAAGGGCGTGGCAGATTCAGGGTTAATCTGGACCATGGGTGCTATCAGGGCCACACCCGCCACCTCGCTGGGCCTCTCGCATGCCGTCAGGATGGCGATGGCACCACCCTGTAACGTAAAACAACAAATAACACTTCTTGTACTCATATTTAAACCAATGACCAAAACAAGGTCAGCAGAGACGACCGCATTAGCGTGCACAGACGTGAAACACCGTAATAGCAGGGTGGATTAAGTGCATGTGCGCACAAGCACATTTTCAGTCCAAAGTTAAGACATTTTCTTTTGACCAACTAGGGGAGAGGCTGCGATGAAGGAGCAGAGGGAAAACGAGGCCGCAATCTGAGTACAGGCCGTCTTTTGTCAGAGCCGGCGAGATCTCCCAGCATGCACGACGGTGTTGGCGGAGGACAAGCCTAGAGGCAGCAAGAGACTGAGGAGTGGGCTGTGAACCGAGGGGCCCTCCAAGAGATACGGGGGCTGGGACACTCCTAGGCCTTTTGTAGCACAAAGCTAGAACATGCCAAGACAATTAGCAGCCCAGAGGATGCCAGCAGGCTAATCCATCGATACACACACAATTTACCATTTTAAATGCCTACCAGTATGCATATGAGCGTGCATAGGAGAGTGCATACTAGAAATTATTTCTTAATTGAGGTATTACAATAATAATTTGGATGCACACAAATGGATAAACCCATAACACATTCTGTCTGGCAAATAGAAACACTAGCTAGGTATTTGTGCCCATTGCATCATGGGAGTGTGGCAGGAAGCCTAACAGCAGCATGATTTAGGTAAACAACCATTTAACAAAGCAGGGTCACTCAAGAATGCTTGTTAACTTTGAGCTCAAATCAAACTCCCTCAGAAGCTCCGCCCCATACATTGAAAAGCATTGTGAAGCCCAAGGCATTGCTGTTGAAAGCTCTGTTTGACACTTTGTGTTCCCATGTGCAGAGCCAGGGCTGTGAATAAGTACTGGATTCTTTTTTCAGCATGCACAGAGAATGGTGAGCTAGCGAAATGCAAGGAGAAATTGTAATTTAACAAAAAGTGTGTTAGTTTACAATTCATATTTTATGACTTGTAACATGCATGTTCAATAAAGTCTGATTGCTGTGCATATATTCAATTCTGATGCACTATTCCATTACAGATGTGCCCCTAGAAGTCAATGGAATAACTTCTGAAAACCCCTGCCAATTATTAGGATATCAAACTAACACACGCGCATTATCGTCGCATCCGCTCTCACAACAAGTATGGGAGGATTTGGTTTGGCACTTTCTTAGCCTCATTTGCTTCAAGCTTTGTCTAGGAGAGGCGTCTTTGTCAGTGGTTTGAATATTCATGAGGCAGGGGCTGAGGGAAAGAGAACTTCCTGAAAAGACACGGTGGATGTGAAGAATAGCTTCCTCCTCACCATTGAATCTCCCCTGAAGACAAGCACAGCGAGCTCTCAGATGAACTCCAGGGCGTGTTGTTTCTCTAGCATGCTCACACACCACACTACATTTCACAAGGATGATGTCAGCGACCCAAATAGGAAAAGGCATTTCATTGGATAATGATACAAGAATGACAGACTAACTGTATTTTGGGCCATGCACACACACGAGGAGAGATACGCTCATACAAAGACAGCATTTAAAGACTTGATTGGGCTATGATGAACACTGGCACTGTGTACTTCCAGCGGCCTGGAACAGATAACACAACCAGAGGACATTTGACTGTATATGTTCTGAACGGGTAGCATGACTATCAAACTGGAAATTCAACAGATGTGTGCGTGAGTGTTTTAGAGCGAGAGAGAGAATGTACAGTAGGCCTACTGACATTACAGTAAATCAATATTAGGACTATGCTCCCCCAGTTTGACACAAACATTCTTTGTGACCTTTCCTTAAAATTCCTGCTGGGCTACAAAAATAAAACCAAAGCAATCTTTTATGGGCCTCCAACCTTCCATCCCCTTAAAAGGGGCATTGACATTTTGTCAAAGCTTCCGGTCAAGTCCAGAGTCACTCCGTTAGCAGCAGCTGTCTGTAGACCAAACTCTACGTTGTAGATTGACCAGGGAACTGCACCCATATCTGGCCAAGGTGCCGTCTTTGAGCAGAGACTATGCACACACACACACACACACACACCACAGGTGGTTTCCATTGTTCCTCGGGGTCAGGGGTCACTGTTCTGTTGCACGCACAGATACAACCCCACACCCTGCTCAGCTGAGTGGTCAGATTAGTCTGGACACCCTGGATGGCCGGCCAATCAGCAACCGGTGGGAGGTGGCCAAGTGTGGTGTCGTTGAAGTCAAGCGTGTGCGTTTTCTAAATGGTGGCAGAGCTAGATGAAGAGAAACTGTTGTAGCAACGCTGATTAGTGTCACAATTAACCACAGGTCTACGGTCAGTAGAAGGCAAAAGGACTGCACAGGACTATAAACAGACCCTGCATTGCGTAGATGCCTCCCATTCACTTCCATTCTATACGAGCGGCGGTGTGAATAAAACATTTGCTTCTTCATCATAGAGTTCAACATTGATGAAGTTTGACCTATATATGCGGCCTCAACCAACAGCAAGGACGCGTGTGTGGCTGACCCCACAGGGCTGCAGCTGGCTGTCGTTTCCGCTACATGTGGTTTTCATAGCAATGGAGGCATCGGAAGACGATGGTTCGTCGCCTGCCCAGTTTTCCCCATTCGTGTATGTGTGACCACAGCCTAATGCTATGGATCAGTTCCATAGCATTGCCTATTGAAATTCCAACCATTCTTAGCATACCTGGTAGAAAAGAGAGCATAACTTCAAAAAATTAAGTGAATTTGGTTTCATATCACCTGTATCCTCTAAGACACAGCTTCACCCTGCATTTAATATTCTTACACGTACCAACGCTATGGATTAACTGTCCATTCACGGATGTTTTGCCCGCAACGATATGAAGAATACCTGCCTCTATATTTCCCAGTGTGACTGACAGCCCGTCAAACAAAGCATGTTCTCTGAAGATAACCAGGCACAGCTGTGCACCGGGTGCAACTGAAATGTACTGCAGCTCCAGTTGGATGTTGTGCTTACAATACATGATTCATCATCATTCACCTTCACACAAAACAACCGTTTAGTAATAAAAACGTGAATCATTAATAGGTACGACTCAACTTAAAACTGGTTGTGTCCCTCTTCAACATGAATGTGTCATTTTTCCTGAAACTACATCTACGCTTATTACATCTGAATCATAGATGATATGAATTCAAGGGTCCTTGTCATTTTAGTAGCGAAGATTAAATATCGTTAGTGGATGTGCTGTATATAAGGCACTCATTCAATGAATCACTCTGCATTAGCCGCATTAAAACAGAAAAGTTTCATACACATAACCACATTAACATAGGTTATTCTCTTAATAGCTAGCTTTTCTCCCAAAACACATAACTATATAAAAAGGTTTAATAAAAGTTAAGGAAAACCTACAAACATGAAATTACTACAATCAACTATTCATGTCTACGGATAAGCATAGAAATGCTTTTATGAATATGTAGAGCATGGCTAATTAAGTCCACACACACACACACACACACACACACACACACACAGTAGGGTCTACATGCTCACTGCAGCTGTCAATCATGGCAGGGGGCGGGCCCTTACCATGGAGTGTCCAATGATGAAGAGAGGCAGGCTGGGGTGTTGAGCCCTCATCAGGTCGATGTGCTGCAGAGAGTCCCTGATGTACACCTGGAAGTCTTTGATGTTCATCCTGTCCCCCTCGCTCTGACCGTGACCCACTGGGGGGGGGGGGGGCAGAAAGAGAGGGGATAGACAAATGCTCATTACACCCCTTTAGGAAGGTACAGCGCTCTGCTAGTTAAGAGAGTGTGTGCGCGTGCACACTGCAATGGGGGAGAGGCGAGTTGCCATGGCTAAAGAGAGACCATGAGGGGCTCTTAAACGCTCCCTTTCCTCACACACACACACACACACACACACACACCTGCTCTTTCCACTCAACTGATCCCCAGATGAGCATGAACACACACACACACACACACACACACACACACACACGTGTACATGCTCACACACACACACACGCACCACTGCATGCATTTCCATAATCTCGTACCCACCATTATGGTCAGGCATGACCAATGGATATGATGAATGACCTGTAATAAATAACTACACACTAGCTGGAGATCACACACACACACACACACACAGCTGAGCATTAACACAGCAATGTAATGCTAATAACTTTGATGGCCGCCACTGCCAACAGTCAAACGCTATAGCGCCTGTATACATGGTAGTCACTGTTGAGTAATGTAGTAGCCCCATAACCAGAAGGAATCACATGCCAGTGCCAATGTAAGACTGCTGTGAAACATTTCTCCTGGATGTCAAGGTTTTAACTGGACAGTTAGAAACAGTTTAACTGGAAGATATCTTCTGGGAGAAATAGAAATGGGGGGGGTGAGAGTGTAACAGGAGGTGTGTGAGAAAGTGATATTGACAGTCTGCGGGGAGCTTTCCCACCTCAGGGGTTTCCCATTGCAAGCACGGCATCCTTCCAGAGCTTCTGGTAGACCCAATAAAGGCAATATTATTAAACACTGCCAGGCTTTGCCTAACCTTCCGGCCACTCAAAGCGCTTTACAGAATTGCCTCACACTCACCCATTCACACCCACATTCATACACCGATAGTGACTGCTGTCATGCAACCAACCACCGGGAGCAGTTAGGGGGTTAGGCATCTTGCTCAAGGATGCTTACAGGCAGGTCAACACCGGGGTTCGAACACACAACATTCCGGCTGGGAGTCCAACACCCAGACCATCCTACCCCTAAATTCCTTCTGTAAAGAGCACTGGCTCCATGATCTCTGTTTACCTAGTGTGTGTTCTCTTGTCAAGCTTGGAGGCACGATTTTACACACACACACACACACACACACACACACACACACACACGAGTACGTTTAGGTAACAAGTGGCCCTCTATAAAGGCCAACAGGCTATAAACTACAAGATTAGGATGCTGTATCTTATTTGTAAATAGCAGAGAAGCAATTATAATACTTTATACAAGCTCAATATCAGGTGTCTGGCCACAGCAAGGAATGTTAGTTACACCAACAGCATGAACAACATCTACTAGTATCTGCATTTAATATGCATCGCCTCCTTGAGGATATTACAGATACATAACGTTCTGGAACAGAGCGCTGAAATGTAGAACCCCTTATGTGCATGCTTGTGTGTGCGTGTCACCTTACATAAGATACAAACACACTAACCCAGCTCAGCAGGGTGAGCAGAAGGAGCCAGACCTTGTTTCACTCCAGAACCACTGAAGACAATGGCTACAGCAAGGTGTTGTCCCTGACATTGTCATAGTTTACACAATTCAACTGGTTAAACCTCTACTCTTGCTTCCGTGCAAACTCAATGACAGTGATGTGAAGAAAGAATCCCTAGTTTTCTGTATGCTGTTCTCTGTAACTGAACTAAAATTTGGATTAAATGTGGAAAAACATTCAAACGCAAAAATGTAAGTTCACACCGCAACTAAACATTCATGAAGTTAACGACCCAGTTACAGTGTGTTAAAGGCACTTCTACATCAACCAATGGCATTCGAGGTGTGTAACTTGACGTAACCGAGTATGTCTGCTGGTTTCAGGAGACGACAGATATCACTGTATCACATGCTACCATGGCTGCTGCTGCACCGCTACAGGTGTGTGTGTGTGCGTGCGTGCGTCTCACCATGGTCGTGAGCAAACGCCAGCAGGGATGCTTCCTTTAGCCGCCGCCCTACCTCATCGTAGGGCCCGGAATGTTCCCCCGCCCCGTGGGCTATGTAGACCAGCGCCCTGGGGACAAGGAGGGCGGAGATAAGAAGCACGTTAGACGGACCAGCCAGCTAAATGTAAGCGAATGCACATTTGGTCAAATATCTACTCGCTGCCTGCTAGCTTAAAAATGAGCTGGTACATCTACACAGCCATGGCTCTGTAAATAGGGCTATAAAGTGGTGAACACCGCTCACAACAACGCCTTCGCAATGTGTTTCCTGTGTGTGTGTGTGGGGGAAGGGGGGGGGGGGGGCAGAGCTTCTGAGAAAGCACTATGGCTTTCAAGGGAGGGGTTTTTCTTTTGAGCTCAAAGCTATCAAGTATTATAGAGAATTACTGTAGAACCCAAGGCTTTAAAGTAAATGGACTGCTTTTATAATCCTCCAGCCACTCAAGGCGCTGTACAGGATTGACTCATATTCACCCATTCACACACACACACACACACCCACATACAAGTTAAATCAAAACAATATCCTTCCAGAGCGACCGCCCAACACATTAGAGCGCATTGTGAAGCCAAGCGTAATAGCTGACTATACCTTTAAGGCAGCATTTCCCAACTTTGGTCTTTGAGTACCACTGCCCTGCATGTTTTAGATCAGCGGTCCCCAATCCTGGTCCTAGAGGACCGCTGCCGTGCGTGTTTTAGATGTCTCCCTGCTCCAACACACATGATTCAAATGAATAGCGTGTTATGACCCACTCATAGAATCAGGTGACATCTCAAACATGCAGGGCGGCGGCCCTCCAGGACCAGGATTGGGGAACCCTGTTTTAGATGTTGCTGCTCTGCTCCAACATACCTGATCCAAATGAATGGGTCATTATCAATCTCTACAGAAGCCTGATAACAACACATTAATTTGAGTCAGATGTGTGGATCAGGATAGACCAGGGTTGTGAAACACTGCATGAAGCAGATTGTTAATCAGCACAGAACGCGGAAAAACTACTTATTCCTCACACACACACACACACGTTGCTTGATCTCAATGGAGACGAGGTGTGTGAGAACACTTAAAAAACACACCCAAGCCCAGACTGACAGATGACACGGGGATAACCTGGAGACGTGAATATGAGCTCTATACTCATGAGAGGGTGTGATTAATTAGTCAGCCTATACTATTGTTCTTGCTCTACAGCACGCGCACACACACACACACATTCCTCTCGGTTTAAGTGTCCCCACACACTCTTTGGAGACAAAAACACACCAATTACATCCTTAGCATTTTCCCTTCTAACCATTTAATACCCTTGTCCTGCACATTTCGCCATTGAAGTCTCGCCTGAAGCTCTGGTAACTTATGAGATGAATCCCCCCTACAGTTGTCATGAACAGGGAGAATAGCTATTGAGACCCAAACTGATATTTGAACCAGACTGTAAACATGTTTATTTTTGATTTACTGTTGGACATTTTAACATGGGGGGTCTATGTGGATTGACTCCGTTTTGCAGGCAGCCTCAAGTGGACATTCGAGGAACTGCAGATTTAGTCACTTTGTCACTGGAGGTTCCCGCTTGGAGACAACCTGATCACCGCTGAGCAGAGACGGCAGCGGCAGACGAAAGAGAGAAACACCAAGAAAGAAATGACCAAACAAAAGACCTCCACCGAGCTCCATTAGCACATTGCTGATCCAGTCGCCCCTGTGCGGGCCCCACAGCGCCTCTGGTGGGCACCCTCGGTACTGCTCGGGCTGTTTATGTGAAGCTCCCGGAGCAGTGCACGCGCACACGCACGCACACGCACACACACACACACGCACACGCGCACACACGCATTTCAGTGTGGGGAGGACTGAGAACTGTGTGTGTCGCAGTTGTGTGAGTGCATGCACGTGCAAATGTGTGTGTGTGTGCACGCTACAGTACAGTGTGTCAAAGAGCCTTTGTAGGAGCATAATGCCGCATCTCCCAGAAGCCAGTGCTGCTCTGGGCTAATCTGTCCGAGCTGTAAAACATGACCACAGCTTGTAGGCTGTTTGAGGTGCGTGTGTGGGATGGGGGGGGGTCTCTCACACAGAGCCTTTCCCTCCAGCCCCCTCCCCCATTACCTTCTCTTCGTACGCCTCTCCTTGCTACCAACCTCCGCCTCAACATCTGCCGCTCGATTCCTCCCACACACACACACACACACACACACACACACACCTGCTGCTATAGCTCGCCCCCCAGAGATGGACGAGAGAGAGAAGACAGAAAGACAGACAGGTTGACGGAGCAAAAGAGAGACACAGAGACCTAGCAAATTTAGGGTGGGCTAATTGAGACTGTCAATCACCTGTTTTGAGAGGCTGCAATGTTTTCACTTTGGCTGATTGTTGAATCTTAAGGTCCATTATTGTTCCAAAAAATGATTAAAATGAGCTGGATACACATGTCATTTATCTGAAGGGGCGAGACAGGGTTGTGATTGTGAAAGTAATATAGTAATGTAACTAATTACTTTTAAATATTCATATACACACATACATACACACACACACACACATATACATATATATATATATATATATACACATATATACACACATACACACATATACATACACACACACACACACACATACATATACACACACACACACACACATACATATACACACATATATACATACACACGTGTGTATGTATATATATATATACACACGCACATATACACA
>JAODTR010069090.1:0-15961 GCA_025399935.1 Amblyopsis rosae | reverse complement strand
GATTATTTCTGTTATACTTCTTAATTATAGTTGAGTGTTTTCTTTTTGTGTTTTTGAGAAAGAGTATTCGAATACTCGTTCGGAAATACCATCAAGTATTCGAAACCTGTAAAATGGTTTTCGGGACATCCCTAATATATATATATAAATGTATATAAATGTGTATATATATATATATATATATATATATATATATGCATGCGTGTCTGTGTGTGTGCGTATGTTTGTGTTTGTGAGTGCATGCGTGCGTATGTGCACAGTATGTGTGGGTGTGTGTGTGTATGTGCGTGTGTGCGTGCGCATGCATGTGTGTGTGTGTGTTTGTGTGCGTGCATGCGTCTGTGTACAGTATGGGTGCGTTTGTGTGTGTGTGTGCAGCTCAGAAAAGTCAACTAGACTGGCCAGTGCTCGGAAGTCGCTCTGATTTCATGCTCGCCTGCCAAGCTAATCAGGGCCTTTGAAGTGGGACATGTCTCATTTCCAAACCAAACAAACCCGGCCGAACGCACACAATGGAATCACGCAGCAGTGATTTCCAGTGATAAATGCTGTGGCAGACATTCCAAATACACTGTGCCATTCCACCATGGTATCAATTCATTTAATCTGGCTCGTAGCGCTTGTCTGAAGTTTTAGACTTGGCGAGACATACTACTATTGAACAAAGGGGCGTAGTTCAGCAATAGGACAGACAAATGCTAATCTACATGTATGTGTGTTAATTGTAAAGACGGGGCACTTAAACATTAAGTGACGTATATCTCAAATCTCCTGACAGTGTATCACTCTAGCAGACCCCTTAGATCATCAGATCAACACCTATTCAATTCCACAGTCTCGTTTGATAACAAAGGGTGATCGTGCCTTTTCTTGCCTTGCTCTGTACAGCACTTTGGTCACCATTGGTTGTTTTTAAATGTGCTATATAAATAAATATACTTGACTTGACTTGACTTGACATAGCACACCTAATAAATGATCGGAAGTAGGCGTTTGATCAAATTATAATAAGGCCAATCATGGGCTACATCAATCTATTTTTTTGTTTTTTTCCTTGGATATTTGACTAAGTTTACCCTTCGCATTATCAACATTTGGAAATGCATATTCTTCCAATTTTTCGTTTTCATACATCAAATTGTACTGCGTTCTAAAATTCAGTCCATCAAAAAATGTTATGAACATTTTAGCGAGAGTCCGGTGATGTCAGAAAAATATTTGAAAGGATGTTTCAGTATTCCCAATGTAGAATCTCTGAATTTGAATACGTTCTCAAATTGGGAATAAAAATGATTTGACAATGCAGGAGACAGTTTGGTTTGATGGTTGGTTGAAATCCGAAAGATAAAACAACCTCTCCCATATTTTGTAGGCCAACAGCACATCTGTGTGTGTGTTTGTGTGTGTGTGTGTGCGTGTGTGTGTGTGCATGTGTGTGTCTGTGCGTCTATGTGAGGTTACGTGTGGGGGTGAGGAGATGGTTGGGTCAACACAAATCCAAATGTGTGATGTCAGTATAGGCTATGGACCAACGCTGTTTCCCATGAAATCTGACCTGTCAAAACAAAGAAAAAAGTAATAATCCAATATAATATCAAAATAAAATAAATGAATAATATAATTTGAAATAAATTAATTCAAGACTCATAAAAGTGCAAATAAACATATTGTTTATGTGAAATCTATCCCCAAACCCCCCCCCCCCCCCCCCTTCCCTGAAAATCATCTTGCCACTTGTTTCTACTCCCACGATGCAGGAACACGAAGTCTTCCTCTTAAGAAGAGCCTCCTGTCACGTTTGGTTTCCTGTAAATGGAACCCATAGTTCTGACCTGGACCGGATAGCTCACATCCAATCAGCATCGAGCGCCACCCACCAGTACCTGTTTTAAATTAGCATGCTTGGAGTCCCTGGGCTAACATGCTATTACACACACACACACACATACACACACATACTCTCTGGGCTAACATGCTAACACACACACACACACTCTCTGGGCTAACATGCTAACACACACACACACACTCTCTGGGCTAACATGCTAACACACACACATGCACACGCACACACTCTGGGCAAACATGCTAAAACACACACACACACACATACACACACATACTCTCTGGGCTAACATGCTAACACACACACACATACTCTCTGGGCTAACATGCTAACACACACACATCAGTGTCTACCTGTTAATACATAAGCTTTACCCTATCCCTTTGGCTTTTATACAGACACACACGCACACACACACTCTTACTTGGGTCAGTGAGCTGATTGTTTCCTGGGCTTCTGTCTGTAGTTGTTTCAATTGTTGTTTTTCCTCCTCCATACTTTCTAATCGAGCAAGGAGCTCTGTCTCCAGGTCCTCCAGTCGAGCACAGAGCTCTTTGGACTGAGACAGTTCCTGACACATTCGTCTAGACATGCACGTGCACACACACCCACACAATCAAGTCACAGGCAAGGTTTTAGTCAGGTGAGTGCATTTCTGTTGTGTGTGTTCACATACCTGTGTTCAGTGTCTAGGAAGCGTGATCGTTGGTTGCCCTGCTCAAGGGCTAAGGCAGTGCTTTCTAGCTGCTGTCTCATTCTGGCCGCCTCCCTCTCTCTCTGCCTCCCGTCTTTCCGTTGGCTCTCCAACTCCAGCTGACAAACCTCTTTCTGCTGCTCCAATCGCGAGGCTTCCAGCAGTGCCTGGTCCCGCCCCCGAGTCAACACTGTGGCTTCCAGAGTGGCCTCGCGGAGCTCTGCCTCCAGCTCTTCCTCTCGCCGCCGACAGGTTTCCAGACTCCGCCCCTGTCTTACCAGCTCCGCCCGTAAAGCTTGATTACTCAGCTCCAGTTGGTCCCCCTAGATTAACAGGCTTTTTAGTTTGATCACATTCATAGTGGCTGCTGGAGAAGGCTCTAGCTGCAGATGGGCGCTGTAGGCCTAGTGGGTGTGGCTTGGGACAACCTTCATTGATTATACATTGACAATGTTCCAGTATTAGAATGACCTAGCGCTGACCCTCACTGTGTGTTATTTGATTCTGTATCATAAAAAAGGGGCAAATACTGGTTCAAATCATATTCTTAGATTATAAGGTTGAAACAAAGTTCTGTAATATTATTAAATCAATTGAGTCATGTAGTTATGACTGCTCGTTAAATTACATGGTTGAAACGTTGAATAATACCCTGTCATATGTTTTAAATATTGCTTCTCTACTAAATGATAAAAGAGTGTTAATTGACAATATATCTCCATGGTTAAACAAAAACATTGTTGTGTGTGTGTTCTCCAACCTTGCGCTGGGCGGTGCGCAGGGTGTCTACAGTGTTGCGGAGGGTGTCCCTGTCTCTCTCCAGTGTGGCTCGCTCTCCGTCCAGTGCGACCATCGCGCTGGCTTGCATCCTGTACAGCTCCTCCCGGCTCCGCAGGCTACACAGCTCCTCCTCCATGACCACAGTCTCTGCCTGAATAACCTGACATATCCAGGGAGAGAAACCTTAGTAGGGTGCAGCCCCTATATGTGAACTAGGCTAATGTGTGAAGATCGTTTTGTTTGGGAATATGTGTATACAGCAATCGCACTGTTTTGGAACAGGTCAAGTTGACCAAGACCATTTAGAGGGGATGGGCTTTAACTCTAAAGCAGTTTGTTTGTAGTGAGAACACAATCGGTCAAATGAAACGGGACAACTCACTACAACCAAAAGAATGGCTACTAAAACAATGATTAACGCTATTGGTGTTCCATTGTCGATATAGCTTGCAAACAAACATCCCAAAATTTGTAAAAGCTCTCGTTTGAACTTCCCTATCGATGTTGTTTTGACAGTCAACCGGTCCTGTTAAGAAGTTGTGCAGTATGAAAACAATAACACAGGGACCCTGATCCAGAATAACACAAATTAACCATAGCTGTAAAATTGCCTTAAAACATGCAGATCAGTGGGTACTCATGCTGGTTAGTTTCCCAACAAATTCCTCTGTATAAGTTTTATTGACTGATGAGTTATAGGAGGGAAAATATGCATTGAACACATCATAATTCTTCTCAGTAAACATATTTCTAAAGGTGCTATTGACATGACATTTTCACCAGATGTTGGTAACAAGGCAAGTAATCCATGCATACAAAATGAATGATGTGAAGAATTTACGTTCTTCTTACTCTTTATTATTATTAATACATTTCTGCTCACCTAAACAAAATGCTATACATTTAGAGATATTTACACATTTCACATGTACTCACATAAAAACTTGAATATACTTTTTTCATACGGGCTAGCTGTACCTAGCTCTCCTCTCACAAGAAACTGAAATATCGCCTGTTCAGTCTGATTTTCAAGTGCAAGGCTTGGCATAGTGGATTGTGCTTTTTTTTTTTTTTTTCTCTGTGTTTTGGGAATGGTGGGAATGAGACTCCCGATGTTTGTTTGTGATTGGAGGGTTGGGATGATGAGTGTAACATGAGTGGTTGCATTGCTTTTTTTTGTATTGTTTTTACTCATTTTGTATAGTTTTTAATGACGTTGTGGTGTGAAGCACTTTGTGTTACATGAATTTGTATGAATAGTGCTATATAAATAATGATTGATTGATTGATTGATTGATTGATATGACTCTGAATTGGAAGGTCTGAGGTTTGAATCTCACTACCAGTGTTCTGACCATCTGTCCTACCTTGGCAGATTGTTCTACCGTAGCACAAAAGAACAGTTATAGTCTGTGCATCTGTCCTACCTTGTCAGACTGTCCTACCCTACATATTGATAGATTTTAAATTAGGCTACTACTGTAGGTCTACTAGGCCGAAATAAAGCGGTATGATTCGACGGGAGAGGAGGGTCTGGTATTATTTAAATGAAGAGCTTTGCTTGCTGAAATACTTTTATACAGACATAGCCTACCCAAAAATAAATGACTGCATTGTCCGACTCTTATTTAAGTATTTGTGGGTTGGTAGACAC
Source organism: Amblyopsis rosae (assembly GCA_025399935.1). Taxonomy (NCBI): domain Eukaryota; kingdom Metazoa; phylum Chordata; class Actinopteri; order Percopsiformes; family Amblyopsidae; genus Amblyopsis; species Amblyopsis rosae. The sequence continues at coordinate 10,987 of JAODTR010069090.1, read as the reverse complement.
CTCAGATACCCACATTTAGCACTAAACTATTTAAAAAAAAAAATTCATAATTTCTCCCCTTTAATTATATTTATAAAACTGGTGAAAATATAATGTCAATAGCACCATTAGAAATATGTTTCCTGAGAAAAATGGTGACGTGTTTAGTACATAATTTACCCGCTGTATGTAGTGTCATATCATACACATCAATCAAAATACCCCTCCATTCAAGTAGGTGGTCTTGAAACAGTTAGCAGTAGAGAAGTTTTGAGAAGTATAGACTTGCAATATAAGCATAATTTTGCTGTGGGCTGAGATGTTTTCCCAAGCAGATGCAGTTAGATTGGAAGCTGGAAATATCGATTTAGGACGTGCAATAGATTGAACCACTGCTACAGAAGAACACATCCCCATCTACCTTCCAATCTACCCACTTATCTACCCACCCATCCCCCTTCATACCTCTATCTGTCTGCGGGCTTCAACCAGGCCTTCTGCAGCTTTATTGACTCTTTTTAACTCTGCATCCAGGACCACCAGCATCTGTTCAGCCTCCCAGGCCTTCCTGCTCTGCTCGCCCAGCTTTGTGCGCAGGTCCTGGGCCACCAGGGTATGCCTGTCAGCCTCTTCTATGGCCTTCTGTCTGGCCAATAGCTCCACACCAGGGCCAGGAAGCAAATGTAGTTCTGGGTCAAGGGTCGCCTTGTCTCGACCATTGTCCCCATGATTTGTTGGAGGTAATTGCCAGTGCTCGGTTATCTTTATGGAATCTCCCCTTAAGTTTCCATCCTCCCCAGTCTGCCTATCTTTTTCCTTCTCTTTCTGCCCTCCTTCGGCCTCCCCTCTTTCTCTGGGATGGACCTCATGGCTGTGTGACTCCACGCCTCCTCCTGCAAAGCAGATCTCCTCACCAACTCCGGACTCTCTGCAAGGTCCTCCAGTCTCTGTGCTCTTCTCCACCCCCCTCACTGTTCCTTCTATGACCCCCCTCTGCTCCTCGCATGCCTCTTCTTCTGCCCTCTTCTCTCCTCCTTCACCTCCCGTCTCCTCTGATTGGAGAACTCTTCTCCTATTCAGCTCCTTTAGGTATTGTTTCAAAGTGACATTTTCATTCTTCAAGTTCTGAAACTAAGAAACAACAAGACATGTGTCCATATACATTAAATGGCTCTGTCATATAATAAGCTTTCAATCATCCCCCCGAAATGATATGTCCTTTATTTTCTCCTTTCACTTAGTGTAAACGAAGCTATACTAAGTATATATATAGCTATACTGATATTAGGCCTAAGGCCAAATATAAATGCTAAGTGGTGCCTCATCTTGGTCTGGCAGACCAGTTATTAATTGTAGTGTATGGCACGCTGATCACTTTGCCCTTCCTTGCCCTGTGCCATCACATTTTACATTGGATGTACTAAACTTGCGGCTGATTACGTAATCAGCGCTTGGCATCGCCCTGTAAACTTGGAGTATACACTGAGAGTAACCTATGTTCCAGCCTTATCCGTAAGTTGCGGTGCCCGAAAGCAATGGAACAGTAGACTCCATAAAAGAAAACTTGTATATATGTATAGTCAAATTTATAGATAACGGGTGTAATTCTACCCCAAAATAATTATGTTTGGGTAACTAAAACATTTAAATGAAAGAAGTGGAATAAACATTTACAATCAAAGCAAGCTATTAAATTCTATTAGCACGTCTCTCCAGAGCCTGTGTCTTCCTCGGATGAATATTGCCTAAAATGGCTGCTAACACTTAAGTACCTAATGTGTTAACAGAAGTGAAAGCATATTCAATCCAGCTAGATTATTTTCTTCATGATATGCCACTAGCTCTCGTCACTCTTTACTGTTTATTGACATGCTAAATCTGTTTTGTTTGTTAGTTTATGTATGTTTTCAACACACTTACCTCCCTGAGTGTGTTCTGATGTTCCATCTCCAAGCAAGCAAGCTCCTCCTTTGCGTCTGGCAAATCAGCCTGCCATGACAGATGATGCATAGTTAGCTTTATCAATTTGTGTGATTGATTCTATTCACATCTAAAACCTTTCTAACACATTCTGTACATTCTGGAAATCGTATGTCTCCATAATAACATAAGTTGGTTTTCCAGAAAATCTACTCCGGCAATGTTCTGGGCCAGGAGGACGTTTATTGAAGCCTTTACCTTTAATGCATTTTGTTGTTGCAGCAGAACTAACCAAGTCTGGAAATTCAATTTGTAAATTCATGCATTGAGAATGATTATGTAATGTGTGAACACCACTTTACACGTAAATGTTAGATGAAATAGACATACAGTATATAGACATACAGATAGATAGATGTGTGAACAGGGAAAATGAGTACCTATATCCGTTTAAGTGAACCAGGAACTGGTCCCATATTGTTCATGTGTGAAAGTAAAATTAACCTAACCTTTTATGGAGCAAAATATATTAGTGTGAGTTGTGTCTTTGGATTGGTGTCTACCCACACAGCCAAGCCAAATATTCTCTACTTCCGATGATATAATTACAAAAGAAACTTAAAAGTTAAAGGTATCGAGAGGTGGGCGGGTGACACCAATATAAAATGTACCTAGCTATTAGTAGTAAGCTATTTTTGTCTACTCTGATAAACAACATAATATAAGGTTTTCTGTTGCACGATTAATTATTAATCTATCAAGATCTGCCAAAATGTGCAGAAAAGTGGTTGGCTGTCATTTTGTAAATAAAATAGATATAATGATTTGAGTATAAATAAAGTACTTAGCATTCCTTCCATTGCTCATATTGGTAAGAAAGTTGTTTATGTATGCTTCTTTTCAGTGTTGATTTCGTTGACGAAAACTGTGACGAAAATATATCGTCATCAACCTGTTTTCAACAACCTATTTTCCATGACGAAAAGGAGAAGTTAATGAATGATCACAACTATGACAAATGTAAGCTGTATATTCATTGACGAGAATAAGATAGTGGTATAACCATTGAACTATAGAAAGATCAGGTATAGCTTACATTTAAAAACTTTGCCTGCGTATGATTTACTGTTGCACACATAAGTGCACAGCACAATGTTACCGCTGTCTGGTGAGACCATATGATTTACCGTAACTGCACACATAAGTGCACAGCACAATGTTACTGCTGTCTGGTGAGAGCATATGATTTACCGTAACTGCACACATAAGTGCACAGCATAATGTAAAAGCCTGCTGGCTACAATCTTGTCACGCATGAAGTGACAGGTCGACACAGATATAACTATCCTCTTGCCCTACAGTAGGACAGTCTGACAAAGTACTGTAGGACAGATTGACAGAACACCGGATCCATTCCATACATAGCTCATACAAATACCCGGATTTCCTCAAATAGTGGCCTCAACCTCGCAGGCTTGTATAAGAGGCAGGCCTTTATTTCAAATTCCCTATTATTCGTTAATACAAATGCAACACTTTTTAGCTTTCTGAAATATTTGCAGGCATACCATATAGAACAAACTGCCAGATGGGATTACCAGTAAAGTATGACACAACTAAGTGGTATAAAATTATATGTATTTAATGGATAATAAGCAGATTATGGTAAACTGCAAGCAAACTTCAAACTGAAAAAAATAGGTCAGTTGCCTAAACATTGCATCTTACCTTGATAGCCTAAATGAAATGGTGCAATTACACGTGTTCACTATCCCCCTCCTCAAAATCACCACACTCAGCATTTACACTGTCCTCATCACCAAGAACAACAAGTTCATTGTTATAGCTCCTCGTCATCTTCTTCATCCTGGGCTGCTTGGCATCTGTTCTCCTCCTGTCTTTGCTGTCGGAGTTGGGTGAGAGCCTCTCGGCCGGCGGCGCAGGGTTGTCCCTCCCTGAAACAGAGGATGAGGTTTTCTTCGTTCCCGTCAGGTTTTAACATCAGTCCACAAACTTTGAAATACTTTTTGATTATATCATTGTCCAGTTTCTCCCAGGCTGCGATCACCCAGTCAACAAGATGCCGGCGTGCAGGGGCTTTTAAGTTCCCACCTGTGGTGTATTCCTTATTTGCATCCCCAGCCATCCACTGATCATAGACGTCATGCAGACTCTGCTTGAAGGGATGGTTCCACATCACATCGGGAGCTTGGATGTATTTAGTGCAGCCTCCCGGGATCACCGCTGTTGTAACATTATAGCCACATTTCAATTTGGTTATGGTGGCAGCACTTATGTGGCAGCGGTACGAGTCCCAAACCAGGAGCCGTGGGGTGAAGTTAAATTTTCTCACCACAGATTGGCTACAGTCAGAGCATCATTCATCCAGCCATTCACAGAAGTGGCTATCACTTCGCTGGAGATCTGTTGTTGCATTGCCTTCACTTCACGAATAGCCCCCTTGAAGACGAAGGCTTGAGTTTGACACCATTGGCTTTGGCAGCAAGAATAACTGTGAGATGTTTTTTTTTTGTGTCCTGTGGTTTTAAGAGCCACACACTTGGCACCTTGTTTATCAATTGTAGTGGGGGGAACCGTCTCGTCCATTGCAATTATGTCCTTGTCTGAAATATTTTTTGAGCTGATCGCCTTGCCAACATAGTCAACAAATTAAACAAGTTTATCTGTGAGTTGATCAGGGTCTTTCTGAGCCATTGTGGTGCGACGTCGAAGTGAGAGACCGTTGCGCTGTAGAAATCTTTGCAGCCAACTCCTGCTAGCAACAAACCTCTCGCCCCCATCACTCACCAAAGAATAGATCTATAATGCTTTATTTTGTAAAAATGTTATTGAAACTCTGTTATGTTTGTCACGCACAAACATAAATATAATAATAAGTAAATCCACTCCGAAAGCCTCGTCTCTAGCTCCGAGCTAATTTTCTTCCTACCTCCGCCAGCAAACCGGGCTCTGCTCGTTAGCAGAAAATCACTCTTCTGCTTTTTCCAGTACCTGATTCTTCTGGGGTCAATGTCAAAGTGCCTTGCTGCTTTCTCTCCGGAATTTTCCTCTGCATACTGTAAAGCTCTCTCTTTGAATTTACAATCAAATTTACGTCTAGGTGCCATATTGTTGGAAATTGCTCAATACTAAATTATTGCCGGTAGTTATTTTAAAGTTACGGTGCCTATTTCAAATGTAGGCTATACTGTGATCTACTGGCATTGTCCATACTACAAATTATATACCACATCCAAACTTGTGTTTTTTTGTCTTTTTTTAACCGGCCTGTATTTGGGGGCTGGTCTTTATTTGTTTCTTGTCGGCAGTGCCCACAGCCATTATCTGAGGCCCGGTTTGTAATTGAACCCTGGTCTTTATTTGAGGAAATACGGTAAGCATATTGCCTACAGCGCTAATCCGGATTCCTTACTAAAATGAAGGAGTATGATTTGAAGGGACAAAATAATTTGTAAAATTGTGCTACCAGGCCGAATAAAGGTTAAGCTTGACTGTCAACAATGCTACGGTACCAGCTGCATGCAGGCATACGCATACCATATTAGACTTTTGAATTAGTTAAAGAGAGAAAACATTTTCATTAAAAGTGTCACGGCCGGGCGGAGAGGAGGACCCAAATGCACGACACACAAGCTCTTGGAGTTCAGGGGTTTAATAAGGCTCACAAACAGGAACACGCAACACAGAGGGCTGACAGCAAATAATAATCCGACAAACACTGTAGAACACACTATGTCTTACATACAGAATCACAAGACAGACCATTGGGTACAGGCAACGAGTGGCAGGTGAAATCAATGATAATTAACATGGGAAAGACCAGGAACACATGGGAAACACGGACTGGAACACATGGGACAAAACATGGAGGCGGACAGCAGAACACGACAGAAATTAACATGGGCAAGACCAGGAACACATGGGAAACACGGACTGGAGCACATGGGAGAAAACATGGAGGTGGACCGCAGAGCATGACAAAAAGGTGACTAAAATATAATAACTTTTTTTTTACTAAAATGTTTTCTATTTTTGTTGACTAAAACTAGACTAAATCTAAAATTGATGCCAAAATGAACACTGCTTCTTTTGTTGTTGGCCATTGGCCGCAAACATTTTATGACATCAACTTGTTTCTATTGCTATATTTAATTGTTATTTCTTCCAATGATGACGGTTCTTATTATTCCTTCATTCTACTTTGTGTCCTGATGTACTACTAATTCACTGTATGATGTCAGCTAATTTCTTATAAGGAATGTCTGTGTTTTTAAATAGCTTAGTATTATTATGTGATTGCTTTCATGTTTTGTTTTGGTGATGCATATTTTTCTGTGTGTTACGTGTTTGTTAGTACTATCTTTTTGATCTTTTATACATCCTACACCCCTTTCCCTACAGGAGGGCTTTTTTAACCCTCATTGTAAATAATAACTGACCTGCCTGGTAAAATAAAGGTAAAATAACAATTTAGAAAATAATTTTACAAAAGAAATTAACTTCACATACAAAAAAGTATATATACCTACAAAAATGTATTCCAGATTGGTTTAATTTCTTCACAGAGAGCGAGAAAGCAAGAGAGAGAATGTAACCAGTTCTGTGTATAGAACAAAACATAAATGTCCCTAGTTGTGGCTAAAGTAAGTCTAAAGTGATGGCCCTAACCTCCTGCTGAGTCTGTAGCTCCTCCAGATGCCTCCTCAGCTCTGTGTTCTCCTGGTCAGCTCCCAGAAGTCTTAGCACTGAGGCCTCACCCACCTCCACACTTAGTGGCTTCAGATCTGGGAGCAAGCGGTAAACAGATTAAAGAAAGATATGAGGAATTAGGAAAAACAGATGAATTGAAACATGGTGGACACTGTATCTTTTTAACCTGATTCCCACTTATCAGTTAATCAATGGCCTATATGACATATGAGTGTACCAATCATTTCGCTCAACTCCTCATCGGATTCTGCCTCTGATTGGTTGTGAGCCATAGTGATTGGAATGCTGCAGCTGTGCCTCAGGTCTGCCTCCAGCGTCATGTTCATTTCTAGCAGCTCATCAACCCTCTGCCTCTCTGTGTCGCGCTCCTGCACAAGAGCACACGCACACAATGTTAGCAAAGATAACCACTTCCCACCAAATGGAAGCCCAAGCGTGTAATGGAAAAATGTGCTATTCTTTAAAAAAAAATGCTATAAATATAATATACTCCAAAATTACCAGTAAATTAAAATGGAATTGGAAGTGGAATTAAAGAAAACTGGTCCGCATAACATTGCAGAATCACTGCCAGGGTTGGACTGGGACTGAAAAATGGCCCTGGACTTTGAAGCCGACCGGCCCGAGAACCATCTAGAGTAAACCTTGTTGGCAAATACAAATAACACACCGTCCACTATAATAAACTATGATGCAGTAGTTTATTTAAATTTGTAGATAGCATGGCCCTTTCTATTTGCCTTTTATTTGTATTTAAATATACATTTAGGCTACAATCAGTAGTCTGTACATTAAAAACCAGCTGGGGTGAATCTATCAGACCTTAAGGGGAATATGACATACTGTACAAAGCCATTTGGGTGTGCTTCAGCACCAATAAAAATTATTAACCACCAATGTTAACAAACTAATCATGTTAGCTAGGCTATTAACCTACCAACTCTAGCAAACAGGGTAAACTTTAGAAAAATGCAATAGCTATCGTTTGATTGGATGTTTGAATTGGGCCTATCTAAACGTAGAACATGTTGCTGCTTGTACCTGACATCTCTTGTAGGCTATAGCCCGTGCTGCTGACTGTCACTTGGCTTGGGATGCAACATAGGCCTGTGTGTTCTGTCTTTTACATTTGACAGCAAAGCTTGGAGTGCTGATCTTTTCTAATTTTTTCTACACGTTATCTATTCGCTTGCACTCGATTTATTTGGATAAGAAACTAAAATGATTAAAATATCTCATACACCACGCAGCATTTGATTCGATTGTGTGAAAACTCTTGGGCCAATCAGATCTCTGCATTACAAGGATCAGTCCAAGATAGGAGGGGCCGCTCTTATCTCTCCTCAATATTGAAAGTATTAATTTTGTCCCAGTCTGACAAACACATAAAGACAGTGACGCACTGTAGCATAGCAGATGCGGCCAGAGCAGAACATTAGAAATTCAAACATAAAAACTCTTTGACCACTGGCCGGTCCACCCTGGAATGGACCGGTGTTCTGTCGATCTGTCCTACCTTGTCAGATTGTCCTACTGTAGCACAAAATTACAGTTATAGTCTGTTGATCTGTCCTACTTGACAGATCATCCTACCATAGCAGTAAACTCGATATATACCAAGCTGAAGTAGTTGTAGGATAGTTTGACAAGTGAAAACAACTTGTTTTGTGCTACCAGGTTGAAATTGAGGAATTTATTATTTGAAAGAACAAGATACTTCATATTGTGGTACTAACATGTGAAATAGCTTATGCTACCATATTTAACAGGCATCTGTGAAAAAATATTTATGACATTTATGACAGGCACAATATATTTAACTGTATTAATTAAGAAGAGCCAAGGAATAATTGGCATTTTTTGAGAAACGCTGGGTTATGGGATGAGAAGTTCCTTCGCTATTACAATAAATTATTTACACACTTGTACTGTCAAGTCAAACTAAAAAAGCAATGTCATACATTTAATTAAAATGCAAGAAATAATGACACTCGACGGAAGGAACCATTCTTGCTACGCAAATGCCGCCTGGCACGCTTTCGTAGAGGAACCACTATGCAACGGAGATAAGCGGTCAGACAGACCCTTACCAGACAAACGACGCAAGAACTAGCGTACCACACACACCACGCGGTGAGACTGTGCAGCGTTTCTTATGAACCAGAGAGGCAGCCGGTAAGACTGCATTTGAAATATGTTAAAGGGCTCTCCATGTGGACGTTATAGTAGCTATGATTCAATCAATTGGGTACGCAGTTGTAATATCGCAGCAATGCTAAAGGGGTGGGATGAACTATTTGCGTGGGTTGTGTGTTTGTAACTCTATCATGGTTAGTAGTATTTTGGGGAAATGTTAAAATGCTTGTTAGCTACCTTTCGCATTTGTATCTAAACAGGAATTGATGTATTTTAAGCCTGTATTAATATATTAAACTATTAAGTAAAATATTGAGATTTCTATTTAAATATACTATTGGCTTATTGGGATATGAACATGTATGCCAGGAGTGAAGAATGATGGTGTTGCATGTGCGTGGTTCAAATATAAAAAAGTGATATGATGTTTGTATTTTCTATCTTTCCTATTCTGTCATGTCATAAGGTTTTTTACCTTATGACAAATGGCTATCACCTCGAACAACAAATTAAATAAATGAAGAGGAATCATGAATTTTGTGTGGCCATTGTTCCTTGAGCAAAATCCAGTCATACTACTCTGGGAAATAAGAAACTTTCAGGTTGGGAAGCGGCACAGGACAAATACAACTTGACATGTACCTTTGCCCTTTTTCCATTGTGATAAAATCTTATTTGCTCCAAATCAAATTGTTTATGGTCACAATCATTCTTGTAGATGATGGCTTGGTTCCAGGCTTAAAATTCTTTATATAATGATTTTACGAAAAGTCAAAGGAGAAAACGAATGGGAAATTTACTTCCGGAACCAGTGCCCCAAAAAATGTGGGCGGTCGTTGTTACACTCTATTTCTGTTTTAAATATCACTACCCGCCCCTCCTCCCAAAGAGTCAGTCGTCCTCTTTTATTTTACATTTTGACTCTGCCTACCTAACTTAGAACTCACCACACATCACTGTCAATTCATAACCTTTCTACTGCAAAACACACCCAGTATGGCTGAAACCAGTGCCGTGGAGTGGAGTGAAAGGTTGTGACAATTATACGGGCCCCCACAAAATCCAACAGCTAAAGTCTACTATATATATATATATATATATATATACCTGTGCTGTGAATTCTAATATTTATATTAGTTGTATGCCTGAGATTTGTATGAAAACCACTAACAAAAGTTTTCCAAAAAACCTGCTCCCCTCCCCTCCTGAAAAATGGTATAGTCTGGCAAGATTTTTTCCACAATGATATAATTAAGGGTGTAGCCTACTGCAAAGTGACTGAGGATAATCAGCCCTCATAATCAGCCCACCTTAATAAAAATGCTGTATTAAAAGGTATTTTGTCTTGTTTGTACATTCTCTAGCTATGGGATTATTTTTAGAGTAGCCCGTAAACTAACCAGTAACCTACGTTTGAGAAATTAGAATGAACTAGACAATTTAGCAACAGCAACCTTGTGAATGCGTACCGGTAGTTATGCTGCTGTATGTGTTTTAGGCAATATGAAACAGTGATAGGCTATGGTGAATTCTTCACTATATGAATAAAATGTGGTGCATTCTATGTTTAATTAATAGTCTACACTATACACACTACTTAATATTATAGGCTACTATATTTTTGTGTGTGCATAATAGCCTACCTACAATACCAATTTCAAATTAACTTTGTATATTCATGACTGGGAAACTTACTTTCAGTTCTAATAAATGTTATGTAAGGCTTTTCTGCAGAGACATAACTGAATACATGAATACTGGGAAAATACAGGCAATATAGAAAACTTTTGTAGATCCTACTACTGAGTGTTACTTTGTAAATAGAGTTCCAAACAGGGCTAGTAACATTTAAACCAGGCTAGAGGAATTTTTGGTCTACTAGCCCGTCTGGCTATTGCCAAAATTCCTTAAGGTCCACCTCAGAACATTCCAATAATGAAAGTCAAATGCATCATACTGTAGGCCTATCTCTTTAGGCCATGAAGAAACTGAACTTCTAAAGAGCCTTCCTATGGAATAAAAGCAGTATGTTTTAAAACATAAAGCATACCTGGTAAATTATTGACAATAAATAACAATGTCTCTTCAACATGGATGCATGGAAGTCGGGGACAGTGCCAAAGGAGTGGCAGACTGGGGTGGTTGTTCCCCTCTTTAAAAAGGGGGACCAGAGAGTGTGTGCCAACTACAGGGGTATCACACTACTCAGCCTCCCTGGTAA
>JAODTR010069069.1:0-15962 GCA_025399935.1 Amblyopsis rosae | reverse complement strand
GGCAGAGCTTCTGAAGGAAGCAAGAGGTTATTTTGTTTTGATCGTCGAGCATTCTCTAGAATGATTTAGATACCTTTCATTTACCTAGGCTATTGAATGGGTCACCAAAACAATTGCCCTCCCAAATTTTTGGAGCAGGAGCCGTCACTGATCTGTATATGAGAGCTCAACAGGCTGCACCTTCAGCGGATTGGTGGTGCATGGTAAAAGGTACAAGTTCTCCACAATGCAGTAGCTACTCTATATACATAGTCAGTTTACGTCCTTCCCGAGTTTTGATATCAATTTACATCAAGAATATAACTGGTCCAAGTAGTTATAACATTCTTTACAATTAACTTTTCTTTCTCTCAACTTGCAATAATGCAGGCACAATGTCTGCTTCAAAGCTGAATTCCTGCTCATACATCAAGTTTCCACCAGATTTAGGTAGCTGCTGTCGGGGATCTTTTAACATCTACGCATGAGGGATCGTGGGGGTTCTCGCAACCTTGCTGGATCTCCAGTCTTGAGTTTTGGCAGCATAGTGACACTGTACGTTAGGTGAGTGTAACGCCGTGCTGGTGCGGCGAGTGAACATAAACCGAAAGGAAAACACAGAACTGCCGAACGAGCAGCGAGCCACACGGCTCAGCCTTTAATCAAAAGTAAACTCAAACAAACTCCACAGTGTACAAAAACTTAAACAAAACAGGAGTGCACAGTCACGTATTTTACCTCGCGGACAGCGGACATGCAAGGTGCCCAAAACACGTTACACAAACAATAACCCACCCCCCTGTCCCAGTAGTCCCCAGCCTATATGCCCTCACACCCACACGGCTGAAGGCAATCGATCTAATTGCAGGTGTGGGTGTGAGGCGCTGGGGATGTGGACAGTCCTTCCCCGGTCCGACCACACCGGCGAGACCAGCAAAGTGTCACAGTGAGGAAGATGTTTGAAGGTGGTCTGCTGTGAGTTTTGTATGAAAGGTGACAGTGTGTGAACAGAGATAACGAAAATATGGGTGTTCTGAAATTGATGTGTATTGAACATCAAAAGAAAAGTTAGATAGATTAGTAGCAATTAGAGATACTTACAAAACATGACTACATTAAAGGAACACTCAGTGTACAAAATTGCTGATGTAGTTTAATATGTTACAAAATCATTGTTGTTTTCATTGGTAACAGTTCTGGGTGGCTAACACTTCTCTCTACTCCTCCCCCTAAAAAGGACATAGGCTCACATAATTGTTGACCCCTCTCCTGTAGTTGACCACAACATATAAAAGGTGGCTGAGCCAGAGCTGTTAGGTTCTATAGATGCAATAATGTAATCAAGCAGTGTGCAATAAAAGTGTAGGTTGCATTTATGCATCAAAACCAAAACAGACATTTCAATAGATAGACATTCCTATATTTTCTCCAAGGAGTTTTAACAATCAATCAATTTCCTACTTCCAGTCCTTTCTTGACCATTTCCTGCCAGATCAAGTTGGCCAGTTCAATCACTTGCATCCTGTCCAAAAGCCTGTGAGTGAGTCCCATCCAATCACTGGCATTATTTTGCCACTTTCCAAATTGATTGGTCTTCTTTTCCTGCTCGCCCCTACCATCCAAGGCCCCCTCCCACCCTAGAAGAGGTCCACATTAGTATCGACGTAGTGGATATTTTTCACTGGCGAGTTCCAGAGAGCTGTCGCTTTGCCCTTTCAGGGAGAGAATGAGATTATTGGATATTTATGGCGCCGTGTGACAACCTCGAAGATGCATGGAAGAATGCCCCAAGCATCATCCTAGGATTTCAAACAAGCTCTTTCCGGATGGGAGGAACAGGGAGTTAGAGAGTCGCTTTCCCCGTAATGTTCACGGGAAAGCTCTTATGGACATTGTATCCCATAAAGCAGCCCGGAGATGTGAATTGACTCAGTGCTTAAATAAGGATCGCGTTCTCTTTTATGACGACTTAGCCTCTGCGTTTTATTGCTTTAGTGTGAAATTAAAACCGCGGCTATCGTGGCTTTCAAAAGATTTGATTTCGTCCTGATCTGTGGCGTAAGTAACATGTTTACGCCCCCCCACCCCTGGCTGCACAACAAGGCATCAGTCGTTGCATCATCTGGTTTCACAGAGCGCAGAGGGTCGCTAGGTATACAAGAGGGGGGATGAGAAGTAAAACTGGGGAAAAAAAGAGAGAGGCTCTCTAGAGAGTCCTTGACCTCACCTTTGGAGTTCAAGTTTCCCTGCATTAGTGGCGCTCAGGGTTCTGGTAATCAACAGTCACTTCAGATGGCCGCTGCGAAACTAGGACGCAAGGATAGGAAGGAGGGGAAAAGGTAGGAAGGTGTATGTGTGTGTGGGGGAGGGTGGGTTGAATCAAATGCACAGAGACCACAAAGAGACAGCGGATTGGTCATCCTCCAAGGCACTTCTGTCCGCCGGCTCTTGTGAAAAGCGAGAAGCCGTGTAGGGCTCAAGTTTTCGGAAATGTAAAAAAAGAAAATAAAAAAGAAAGTAGCATGAGAAAGAGTAAGGCATCTAGGGCCTTGCACATTTTTTTTCCCCGTCTCTTTGTCTGTCTTGTTCTTTGTCTCCCTCTGCAAACAACACACACTTTGTTGTATAAAATATGAGATGTGTGTTTGGAATGGCATGGTTTTCTCTCTCTCTCACCCTCTCTCTCTCTCTCTCCATCTCTCTCGCTGTCACAGCAGAGATTTTAAATTCATGACATGGGCTCCCTATAATAGGTTGCAGGGGACATGCAAAGCGAAAGAATGCAAGCAAAAAAAAAGGTGTGTGTGTGTAGTGGGGGGGGTGGGGTAGTAAAATAATTTGCAAGAGGGCTACACTTGTAATTAAATTTCAAGTTAAAAGCTCCGTTCATCACGCGGCCTCATTTGCATATACCATAAATATTAATGAGCTTATATTGCATGAGCAGGCACAGTGTCTCCACATCGGATGTCACACGTGATTCATTTAACAAAAATATAGAGATACATAAAACAATGCTCTTTAACCATTTGAGCTGTTTAATGGCTAATTGAGGCAAATTTATGTGGACAATTTGGTAGACATGGTATTTATTGTCATTGATTTTGTCATTCAAATATACTTGTGTATTGCGTACAATACCTGGTTGGTTTCTGTACATGGGCTGTTTCTGTTACACATGAGAAGATGCGCAGTGCAAGGATAAAAACATGCTCATCCATATATTACATTGTCGTGCAATGTAGGCCATGTTGCCATGGTATTTTCCTGAACATTCCACCATTCTATGTGGAGTTCACATAACATGTATAGGCTATGTCATGTATGTTAATAATCACCTTACAGTTTTAGTGAGCTTTAGTTGAGTCTGCATGTCAGTGGAAATATAATTCAAAAGGAAGAAAAAAAAGAGTTTTCCAACACATAAGAAGTAAAATGCCTAAATTCAGACAATGACAGAAACCATCACATCAACTGTATATGGCCGTGACTGTGATAAAGCCCATAAGACTCATCTGGAAGTGATACCTTTGCATTTTAACCATTGAAACAAGCACACACTCCCCCTCTTGCCACCAGTGGCAAACAGATGCCTGCCGTGGTCACACCGCGCCTGCATCACCAAGGCAACACACTGCTGCATATTTAACGCCAGGGGATGGCCGGAGGGGATAGCACAACCTAAATAAGTGGGAGGGGGGGGGGGGGGATAAGGTGGACGGATAACATGAGAGAGAGAAACAACAGAATGATACATATATATACATGGCTAAAAGTGAATCATTGAAATGCCACCTCATCCAGTTGTGTTTTGTTCTGTTCTGTTTTGTTCTGCTCCACTTCAGGGCTACACTGTCCTGTCGATTTTCCCTGGGATTGAGACATTATTTGGGGGGACGGGGGGAGGGGTGAAGAATTTTGCTCTTACAAATCACAGTATATGTTTACGGTGGAGAGTCTCTCTCTCTCAGTCTCTCTCTCTCTCCCTCTCTCCCCCTCTCTCTCCCCCTCACAGAACACATTGCATTTTAATGAGGACCTGGCCTGCATACTAAGTGCAAATTAAACAGGTGAGCTGGGCTTGAGTGTAGCACTATGCCACAGTCACAGTGAAACTGTGGTCACAGCCTCTTCAAAATTTTAAACAAAAAGTTGGGGTTTTTATGCAATGGAGGGTGTCATGTTAGAGATGTTAGGAGTTAGGCCTGGCACTGGGCTGGTCATTAATGCTTATTTCAGAATGTACATTGAATGAAAATGATGGTGGATGTGTCTCTATGTATCCCACAGCTAGCACAGGCACTGCTGTTCATTATCACTGACTGGTTTATGATTAGGTTATAATTATTATGATTGATTTACCACTGTACAACATAGATTTACTTAATTTGGATCAGATAATAAGGCTTTGCTCTTGCTGAAGTTGTTGCTTCTCACAGCTGTCTGACAGTGATTTAGAATTGGTTTTAATATTGTATTGATCACATTTATAGAGCATGGCAAGGTCTTGCCCTGAGCTCCTTCCCAGACCTGTTAGTTTGCACTGAGCTCAACTCTGCGACTGGCCCACAGGCTCACCTAAAGACCAAAGGTGACTCACTATGTGCCAATAGCGCCCCCTGAACTGTGCAATGCCCTGTCTGCAGGGCCAAATTGTCATAGCGGCATATTATGAGACACAGGCCAGTATACTGTACTTGTAATCTTACAGTGGCTTTTTCATGGTTTTATTTTATTTGAAAACTGCATAGGATAGGCATATTGGAGACACTGTCTGTCTAGACATGAAACATCAGACAACAACATCAGATGGAAAAAGCATAATTTCCTTTTGTTTACCGTCAGTGTATGGGTAAATACACGGGAAATAACAGTTTTATCAGCAAATTCAAGGGATTGCATGCTACTATAAGTGTTGGCTTCAGCAAGATTCAAATAATACAATTACAAGTCAACATTTTACAATAAAAACATTACATGTTTAACTTTAATACTGTCTATTTCCATTTAATATAAATGGTAAGATAGTGTTTCTGTCTGGGCTCCCACTAGTAATCTTGTAAAATTCCTGGTTGGCGTGGCAACCTTGTATGAAGAAGGTTTGGCACACGCCATGTCTCTTCACACTCAAGCAAAATTGTTTCCAGAGCGCTAGCTATCCAAACTGACACCAATTTCCCCTGTCGCTCAACAGGAACCAAATCACGGCTGACAGTATCAACCGTTTCCTGCGGGGTGACAGTTGTCAGGGTGGCACCGCACCCAGTGTAGCTGGATGGTAGACATACTGTACATTCAAAGTAAATACAACTTATTCTACCTTACTGTCAAATAGAAATTATGCTGTTTGAGGTCTTAGATTCAGAATATACATTGTTCAATATCACAGTAGTTACAATGCCTCATTATACTGGAACATATTTCAGTGAAGATGACATATAGACTTTTATTCTTGATGATGAACATTTAATGAGATAATTCAATTTACAGTTCTGGGTATCTGCTGGTGAGTTCCAATATGAGACAATATGAGCTAACAGGTTAATGACTAGCCATTGCAAAATTATCTATAGACCCCCCAACACATGTTGTTTTATCTAAAGCGCCTTATGAGCAGTGATTCCACCTCTCGCGAGACAAATAAGCAACAACAGCTCCAAAAACAAGCTAAATAGTATGCCTAAATGAGCATGCATCATATTAAACTCAGTGTTTGAAAGGCAAAAACTAATGTCAAGAAATCTCATAGGGAGGGCAGGCCCTTTGCACTCATCACTGTTCACCTGTGAACAGAACATGGGAGGACTAAGTGGGAGTGTGTAAAATAAATGACAACCATATACATAAGAATGTTATGCTTGTGTCTGTTTAAGCTGTAGTATTAGATAAATGCATTATAAAAGAAGGTAATCTCTCTCTATGTCATAGGCATCGCTTGGAATCACAGCGTAATTTTTCTCCAATGACGGGGAGGAGGTAAGGTCCACATAGGGATTTGTGGGAGGGTGACTTACATTATTAGCACTGATATTAGTATCCGTCAAAAACAAAGTACATTCTCACTGTTCCTAACGAGTTCAAAAAGTTACGTCAGTCAAAAGAATCAGCTGGTACGGGTTACACGTTTGCCCAAAGATTCTCACATATAGGTGCATTGCGAGAATAGAACCCATATGATCCTTCGACTGGGAGTTTGGAACCCACACCAATTGATTTCCTCCATATTGCTTCCTTGTTTAGTGTCGTATATGAACATGACAGTATACTTTTAATGTGTTTACCACAATGTAAAGCTAAATCATGTCTAATATAGATAGTTAAGATTTGCCATTATTTATGGGTTAGATATGTCTAGAGGCCTACCTGTAAGAATCCATGAGCAATATTCCTAAACCCCATGTCTGCTCAATGTCAAACTTAAGGGGACAAGCTAGGGGAGGGGGGATCGCTTTTTCAGGTTTATATGTGCTGAATATGGGAATCTGGAGTGTCTACAAACCCACAAAAGCTGAAATCAGACAATTCTGTATTTTCTAAAAGTCTATATAAAGGTGTTTCAGCAAACCGTTTTGATTTTGCATGGATCCTTGACATCAAGTGCCCTTCATTTGAATATTACCACCCCCTCCTCTGCCAAGCCATCTGACTATCTCCACCCACGGCTTGAGAACTGATGTCTGCCATTGTTTTTCTTGCTAGCATTGGAATTACTAGCATAAAGTCCCAGATTTTGGAAGAGACTAGCAGTGATGTAGCATTAATTTGAGAAACCGAAAGTCAATTAAATTCAGTGACTCATTGTCGATACGAGAATGGCTTATGTGGCCTATGGCTTGGTGAACTGAGCGTGCCCCTTAATAATGAATGAACATTATCGTTTTAATGTAGAGTTAGGGTATTCATCATGACTTGTATGCTTTTACATGGCATGACATTAAATAGCCTAATTGTCAGTCTGTTTCTGATAATAGCCTATAGCCTACCCGGTCCCCACCATAGCGACATAATCATATGTCATCATATGTGGCGTGCTCATACGGCTGCAATGTCGGAAAGGCACATTCTAAAAATAGTAAATGGTAATTTTCATTCATGAAATAATATCGTTCTTGTGTGAATACATGTGGCTCACTTTGGCAGTGTTCCGCCATGTCGGGCTTATGTAGTCCTGGGCCAGTGCTGTGTGTCACTGTCCGTGGCCTTAGACAGCCCTGCCGGCGTTGAAGCAAACAATAATACTGGGCCCATACTCCGGAGCTCCGGAGCACGGGCTATACGAGGTGTATATTAGCAATGATTAATACATATGAAATATATGTTTATGCTAATTTATCCTAAGATGGCTACAATTTCACCAATTTCTTGGCTGGCTAGTGTGCTGAGCATATCTGTTAAGTAGCAGAGCACAGAATCCCTGGTCAAACATTTTTTTAAACATTTAACTAATAGTATTAATCAGTCAAAATTCAATAACTATTATTTTTGGTAGTTCTTGGAGGCATCTTGAATAAAAGAAGGCATGTTCCAGCTTGTAGAGCACGTTACAGCATTTTACAGAAAGCGGAAGTATGTTCCGCATAACCCCTATTAGCTCTTATAAATAATATATGTGGTATTTTCACTCACATAAACATGTTACATAACATTCAAGGAATTGTGTCAACATGTTGAAAAGGGTCATTCTTCGACTTTGAAAAGCTTATGCTAAATGACCAAATCAATGTACATAAAGTATATGTTGACATTGACATAGGGTGAAACTGAGATGACAGAGCGTCAAAAAAGAGGCAAATATTTACGCGTCCACCTGGATATAGTGTTTCTATCACTGCCAATCGGAGCTGGAGAAGGTAAATACATTATGTGACTACTGCAGTTTGGTTGCATTGTCCAGGAAAGTAATGCTGATTGTAACCTTTCCCACTAGTCAAAAGCCAGATGTTAGTGGCTGTTAGTATCTTTTTTGG
This sequence comes from Amblyopsis rosae, assembly GCA_025399935.1. Lineage (NCBI taxonomy): Eukaryota > Metazoa > Chordata > Actinopteri > Percopsiformes > Amblyopsidae > Amblyopsis > Amblyopsis rosae. Next base: position 8,016 of record JAODTR010069069.1, on the reverse strand, counting down.
TCAGTGGAAAACTGACCTCTTATTTGCCCTTTTGTAAAGATACAGTGTACCATATTGTATGATACTACTCACTGTAAACATGTTTCTCATTCAACTTTCCTCAGAAGCCCCAACTATTTGCATTTCTGGGAGGATGACTTTGTTTATGGCAGCTGCATACATTATGTGTGTGATGAATTCTGTAGACTGATTAGGCTGAATAGGCTTCTTACATGGGTTGTTAAAGAAGAATTAAGGCAGTTTGCAGAGATGCAGCTCTGTTACTGTAAGATAAGGGACTAAAAACAACTGTCCTCCTCCAGCTATCTCCTAATCAACAGCCCATCCCTTAGCTGTTACAATGTGGGAAGTAGGGATTATGATGAGCCCCTTCACCGCTGGATACTTGTATCTGGGAATCTGGGACAGAGCGTTGGCCTTGATGTGTTTTGACCCATGGATAAGAAAGACTAAAGTCAATGAGAGAAGAAAAGAGAGCCCTCCTGGACTTACACTGACTGGTTCAACAGGATACTCCAGATTGCACTAACCACTTGGCACCATTGAAGCTGTAGATGTAGTGTTGTCATATTGGGGTAAACAGTAATATTGCCTAGGGCTGCAGAGGATCTAGACATGTGTGACCTCATACCGTATGTAGCACATCAGCTCTAATGTACCTTTCTCCAGAGTTTGATTGACAGGCAATCTGACAAATCAGAAGATCTAAAATGAATGCGACAACGATCTTTATTTTATAGTTTGATTAACTATCACAGCACTACTGAGCTCTATGTCAAGGTCTTAGGGTATGGGTTAATATGTGTGTGTGTGTGTGTGTGTGTTGGGGGGAGTGGAAATGAAAGCAATGAAAGCATACAAGGATGCACATATAGAGATATAAACACACAGACAGCATACAGCTAGGCTTTGGTCCATTTGGGATTGAGAGGCCAGGGAGAAAATGGCTTTGTACCATCTCCCACCTAGGCCCTAATGGCCTCTGTGGCCCCAAACCATTCAGTGTGATGCCCAGGAGCCCTTCAAAACACCCTTGGCCCTGCCTGTAGGCATTCATGTTGATAAGGGTGTAGAGGTCACTAGGCACTAAGGTTAAAGGCGAGAACAGGGCAGAAAAACAACAGCATATCTGTGTTTATATACTGCCTCAGGTAGAAAACAACTCAAGATGGAAGAAATCATATTTGCTGTTGTACTGAGGCCAGGGCTTGAAAATAACTAGCACACCTAACAATATATTAACAAAACTTAAAGCACATTAGTGAGAGTACAGTGGCAGTGAGTAATCTCTATAGTATTATTATGTGATTTTATAAGTACTTTGAAGCATTCTGTTTAGGACAAAGTATTTCCAAATGTAATTTGTATGTGTACAGTATTATTGTATCTCTGTTTCAATGTTTCGCATCCAATCACCATGAAACCCTTTTAGCAGAACTCTCTACTTTATGCAGTACAAAGTGCACACACAGGCCACCATGTTTGTGGAACAAAGTACTGTGGTTTAACAAAGACACACATTAGCTTTTATTTTAGTTTTGTGCACACAAGTTTGCAGTGTCTTAAATCAGTTTACAATCACAATCATAATGGACAAGGATGCACTCTTCTGCATTGATTTGAATTCATGTATATATCTGTTATATGAGGCCCTACCTTACACCTATAGTGCAAAGAGGTGTCAAGTGCAACACATACAATAGGTTACTCATTTCAGATCGGCACAGTTGTCATTTTCCTGTATAGTGTACATGATGTTAGCAAATGCACTTTTTCCCTATCTGACACATGGGTACAGAATGTTGGTCTAAACATGGTGGTGTGGTCAGACGCATTGCTATTTTGAGGCAGCAGAAAGCAGTTGCGTGATTTAACAACAAAACCCTTGTCTAAAGTCAATTGAACAGTATTTCACTGTTGTTTTAAAGGCACATTATCAATACACTGTGCTTCTTACATACACAGGGAAGTGCAGCAACACAGACATGCATAAGATTATAATACAAAAAGTACAAGGTGAAAGATTACTATTGTGTACATGGCAGCTTTGGTGATATCCGGCTGTTGACGTAGATTGTCTGCTCTCCTCGCAGCCTTTGCTTAAGAGGTAAATGTTAATTCTAATAACTTGCCTAATCTGCCACTATAATAGCAATTTGCAAAGGTACAAGCACACCTGGCTTTAAACAAATGTTCACTCACTTTAAAGGTGAAGTCAGTAAGGCTGGCCCCAAATATTTGATTATTCGGGTATTCGTTTGTTGGGTATGTATTCGATTTAAATATTGGGATTCGAGTATTAGTTTTTTTCCATTATCTATATATGTTTTCCCATTAATCCTTACCGTCTCTGTAAACCCACGTTTAAATGTAATTGCCTGCCCTACACTGTGTCTTCAAGACAATTGATTGCAATTGGCTTTTTGTAAGAAGAGAGCGAGGCTATTCATTCAACACTTTTATTGGCTAATACAGGTATATGCTATTTGACAGCTCTGACTGGTTCAATTGACTTGTCAATCAAAGTGGCCATGTTGAGCACATGGCTATGTTTACATGTGTGCTCACTGTAGCTAGTTATACTTCATTTTAGTTTAGTGTTTTTAATGTTGTTTTTGAGAGTGTATTCGAATACTCGTTTGGAAATACCATCAAGTATTCTAAACCTGTAAAATGGTATTCGGGACAGCCCTAGAAAGAAATAAGAATGCACTTTTTATCAAATATCTACTCGCATTTCGCTAGCCTACCATTCTCTGTGGGTGTTGAAACAATAATCTGATACGTATACATATCCCTGGCACTGTAAATAGGAACATAATGTAAACAAATGGCGAACACCGCTCGTATCAACAATGCCGTAGTACTACGCTTTGCTTCACAATTCGTACAGCACTGCAAAGGGATATTTTTTTGATTTGAGCACAAAGTTATATTAATTTCTGATGTTATTTGATGTATGTTTGATGTTATTATTTGTTGCTTTATCTCTCAAATTAATTACTTTATCTATTTATCTTTACATCTTCATCCAGATATGCACCATGGCTCACTTTAGATTTATCACAAAAATGGTCGTCAGCATGCTGACTTAGGAGGACAATGGATATGAGTCCATTGCTGGTCTGGATATAGAAGCTGATGTCTCAGATCTTGATACTGACCAGTGACTGTTACAGTGGACCAGGCCAGCAACTGGTGACTACAGCAAAGCCACACATAGGCTCATGCATGCATATAGCAGCACATAATCGAGCATGGCCAATAACATTCACATCTAGTGGCAAATGCAATAATAACAATGACTTTCAATTATCAGGATTTTTAATGTATTTTTGTACAATAAAAATTTGAAAATTGTAGAGGTAGATTGAGGAAAAAAACAAACAATGGAAATGAACACGGCCCATGTTATCAGAATTGGTGTAATGCCGCGTGTCCACCAAAGCTTTTTTCCGCAGCTGAAAACGGCAGTCGCTCTGCTGAAAAAGCCCAACTGACAGCGCTAAGAAGCGCTTTTGGAAGCGCAGCGTTTTTTCAGCTGACGCTTTGGTTGCTATGAAACAGAATCTTCGTGGGAATTCATATGTTGCAAATAAATGCTAGTTTGTGTTATCAACAAATTATTTCATTTGTAATATTCTATACATTATTGTTCGTGTTTAGTATTGTTGTGGTAGTTCGGGGATATTATCTGACTATCAACTTCTCTATTGTTGCTGTCGTTGTGTGCAAGAAGTAAAATGTGACGGCTGCTCGTAGTATTTGTCCCGCCCATTCACCACTGCGATTGGATGGCCGGGGAAACAGTGACAGTGATGGGCGCGGCGTTTCACCGAAAGTTGAAAATGTTTCAACTTGAAAAACGCTCAGCGCCTGGCGTGGAAAAAATGCTCAGCGCCCGGCGTTTGGCGCAGAAAAAACGCTCAGTGCCACGCCGTGCTCCTGGTGTTTTTAGAAGCCTGGAAAAATGCAGCGCTCCCATTGGAATCAATTGAAAAATAACGCTGGCGTTAGAAAACAACGCTTTGGTGGACATGTGGCTTAAGAATACAAATTTTTTTTAATTAAAACCTAAGAATAGAAACATAAATATGATGAATTATGATTATCAAGAACATGGCAATCAATGAATATAATATGAATAGAGTTTTCTGGGTTAAATGCACTTCAGACAGTGCACTTAGACAGCCCATAGAAATGGCAGTTGCACTTGCTCCTCAAGGCATAATAATTAGTGAACAACATTTGACAAGTATCTTTGTATGATATTGTCTGCCGCTATAGATATCATACAAATGCCAGATCTACATTATGACAAATGTGGCTGGACCAACTATGAAAATATAGGAGCTCTCATAGTTGTTTACTGCTATATTAAAACTGAAAATTAAGAGGTCAGATGCAAAAACATCTAAGTTCATAGGAAAAAAAGTAGCAATTAACAACTGAAAATAGCAATATTAGGTTTCCATATTTGGGCTGTGTGTCACTGAATAAAAAGCAATATCTTCCAAAAACATATTATTTAAATATTGCCATTTAAAAAATAAAAGATGTCAGATGGACTTTGAATCTGGGGTGTGTTTTCCGTACAACGACGAAGGCTAGCATTGAATTTACATCATACTATGCATCGTTGAACTAATGAACATCTGAAGTACGACTGTTTCCCGAAAGTGCAGAACTTTGTTAGTACGACAATGGTTTGAACTATGTTGGTTTCAACCACCGTAGTACGAACAACAATGTTTCCAGATATGTTCGGTCTGACTTTTACAGCGGGAAACTTGCAAAAACACACAATCTGTCATGTTATGCCTAAATTAAATAGCCTAGGGCAGTTGTAATTATATGAAATTATAAAATTATAAAGGTTATTTATACAACCTGCTCATAAACTACAGTATAGGCTATAACAACAACCATAACAAAAATACATATATTAGTACGCCTTTTCATATAGGCTAACATCAAAAACGATAATAACAGTAAAATAAAACAATAGAAATAATCTAATGATATTAAAGCAAATTAATAAAGCATAATAAGAATACTATGTCAGTTTGTGCCCAGGCAAATAGGCCAGTGCAGAGCCAATAACAGAAAATACTCCAACGGAAATTCATGCATGCACGCACACACACACACACACTCCTGCTGGGCTACAGCCTGCTCTCAGGTGATAATTACGCTGGTTCTTGTCTGGCTGATGTATCCTGGGGATTATTTAAATGGTCAAATCAAGTGCTGTACCACGTGTTGGGGAAATGATAGGGGAAGCTTGCTCTGCCCTGACTGTTTGTGTATGAGTGTGTGATACTGTAGCAGGAGGTGGGGTTTAGGTACAAGGTGTACTGTGTGTATTTGTGCCGTTTCAGCTGCTGTAATGTCTTCCAAGCGATCCACAGAGCACACCTCTGTTCTGAAGTCTTGTGAGAGTTTCTGTTCCTTCAAGACAATCCATTCTGTTTGTTATGTTGTGCTCACTGTATTGAATTACCGAGGAAGCATTGTATCTGGCTGATTTAGACTGACTGGTCTGTGGAGCTCCGAGGGTTTGTGGCGGGCACCCATGGGGGTTTGAGGGAATAGAAGTTGTAAATTTATGCATTTTTGTGTTTGTGGCTCTGACATTCATTAAAAACCTCTGATAAATATTATCATAAAGAATACATATTCTGTTTTGATGCAGTATTTAATGAACCGGGACATTTTCTTCTCTGACCTCCAGCTTCCATTGGGTTCCATTGTATATTAACTAATATCTATGACATTGGTCGATTTGACTATAGAATCTTGTGCAAACATATCAGGAAAGAGCAGGAAAATCTGTTTTCACAGACTACCAAAAGTAAACATCATACAGCAGTCAAACAGAATATATATCCTGAAAGGCATTGGGTGCACTGATGAGGTACGCTACCTGTATGCTGTATCACCTGTATTCTGTGCTTGTAATTTGACATTACTGAAAAACATTGTACATATATATGGTAAATGGACTGCATTTATATAGCGCTTTTCTAACCTTCCGGCCACTCAAAGCGCTTTACAGAATTTCCTCACACTCACCCATTCACACACACACATTCACACACCGATGGCGATTGCTGCCCTGCAAGGTGTGACCAACCACCGGGAACAGTTAGGGGGTTAGGCATCTTGCTCAAGGATGCTTACAGTTATGTCAACACCGGGGTTCGAACCCACAACCTAAATTAATTTCCTGCATTCTGGTGAATAGTTATGCACCTTCATCAAGTTATGAGGCGGTATGATATTCAGAGAAATGAGGAATCGTAATCATAAGGAATCGTCACAGTTCAAAGAAGCTGTGACAGGCTTTATACAACGATTTCCAAATATTTTGCTTCACAAATTTTACATGGAAATGTATCTTTTTACATTCCCCCACTAAACGATATAGACATATCTCCCACTTATAAAAGGATTAAAAAGATTATATAACTGATATTCTAAAGTTAAACCACCTCCAGCTGAAACGAGACATATACACAAGCCATTTACAATGACTAAAAGTTAGACTACCTCCTCCAAAGTCTAGCCTACTCGTTAATGACCTTAAGTGTAACGCTGATGCAATGACCTTGATATACCAACCAATCAGAATTTTTGATGAGAAGGAAGGCAGTCTTCATCCGAGGGTAGCGTGTTTTACAAGTAGCACCCAATTAGCACCTAAATCACTCTTCAACTGCCATACCCAATTGATGCCTATGACTCAGTTGTCTGCAACATTGTAGCCTCGTGAGGCCATACTGATTTCTCGAGCGTCAGTTTGACTTAAACGCGAGATTCATTCTGGAGTTTGAAATGTTTGCGCTTCAGTCAACCTAGTGTGTGACGATCAGCATTGTAGTGATACTAGAGCTACAGGAGTAGGTGGACAGACAGTGAAAGTGAGTCGAACACAATAATGGCAGTTCCTAAATAAGTTAATGTAGATGCTGCATTTGCATCAGTTTTATTAGCCTAGAATATGTTAGAAGAGCAAAGAATGGCAGTAAAGTATTTTCTAGATGGAAAATATATTTGAATATATATCCCAATGGAAGACACAGCGTAACGTGCTCCTGAAACCATGGAGTGTGTGTGAATTGGGGTTGGCACTTATTGTAGCCTGACATGTAGGCGTGCGTTCCTGCGATTGTGCGGGGGTGTTGTCGTGAAAGGCCAGGCTCTCACTTTCAAACACACAACATGCCATCATCAACAAAAAAACAGTGTCATGTCATTAATTCATTCCAAACTTCAGTTACTTTTCATGACTGCTCTAAGGTCTTCAAAAGACTCACTGCTTTCGATCTACCCCCCCTCGAGAAAGCCCCTTGTGTCTTATTAATCCAAGCAAGATTGTGAAAAGTCTACCAGCTAGCCACCCACTGTCATTTGTATTAGTTTTTTCTTGAATGGCAAGTCCCTGTCAGTCAACAGCAGTGATGGACAGCCCTGGGTTGTGCCATATTAGCATAACATCTGTTCTGTTTGATCTCTCCGTGGCGATATGACACTTTTTTTTTACACAAAGCGCACATACTGCATCGCCCCGGGGGTCGCGCACAGTCAATACATACTTTTCAATGTCGATTAGACTTCATGGAAATGAGAGCAATGTAAGGTTGGAAGTTGGTGAATTTGTGTATATGTGTGTTTATGTTTTGAGTAGGAGGAGGGAACCTGTTGAGATTTTGCCAGAGCCAATTAAGATTTTAAACAAGACAATGTAATTAATAGGGACTGTAAAATCGGTAGGCCGATGTGTGGATATCGTTTTGTCACAAATATGTGCATACCGTTGCATACATACCATTATCTCTGCAATGTTTACATCCATGTATGTGATTTGCACTCTGTGTGAGCTTGATTGCTCACATTAGTATACAAGGATGTGTGCACTGTTTGTGTGTGTGTGTGTGTGTGTGTGTGTGTGTGTGTGTGTGTGTGTGTGTGTGTGTGTGTGAGTGAGTGGGTGTGTGTGTGTGTGTGTGTGTG
>JAODTR010069058.1:0-10206 GCA_025399935.1 Amblyopsis rosae | reverse complement strand
CCCCCCCCCCCCCCCCCCCCCCCCCCCCCCCCCCCCCACCACCGCCAGGACAAGGGAGCATTTCTCCGTCCAACCTGGCCTCTACGTCTCCTCCGCTACAGCTGTCCCCAGACACTCTCCGATAGCTGTGTGGAGACAGATGCGTGAACCCTCCTCAAATCTGACACTAGGTGGTGCTCTAATCACACACACACACACACACACACACACACACTGAGCAACGACATCACCGACATCACCGTCGCTCTCACTGAAGGCATGCGGCAGAACAAAGGCTGCCCTTGTCGTCTCGCTGGCACTGACGTGACCCGTGGCTTCTGGCCACCAGAACGCTCTGCTCTGCCAGACGCTCTCCAAGTGTGGGCGGGGGGTTGGCTTCCCCCACACACCCCCATGGTGGTCTCAACACTCTCAGAAAGACGCGAGACAATCTCAGCAGTAGCTGACAAAACAGACTAGGTGATCACGTTTTATTACCACTAATAAAATGTGCAAACAAGATGTTTTTCTTTTTAGCATTGTCTTGTTGGATAGGAAAGCATAAAGAGACAAGAAGCAAGTAAGAGCAAGATATTGGGAGGTGTTGGAGACTTACTGCGGACTGCATTCGAACCCAAAATGTGCAAACATTTTATCATTGGTGGTTACATTGAGATTTCCACCTTTCCAGACTGATTTCAGACTGCAGACTGATCTAATTTTTTTGTTTAATTTCGATGTGAGAATCAGTCTGGAAAGTCTGGGAATCATTTTGAATGTGCCCTAGTAGAAACTGAACTTTCTAATCAGCGTCGTGTTTATAGCTATGGGCGTGGTTTAGGTGTGCCGACCATGGTGCCGACAGCGAAAACGACCAGATGGTTCATCCAATCAACTGCCAAGTATTTTCTTGAAAGTACAGCCATTCACGATCAATGTACAGCTCCCCAGATGGACTTGTGACACTGATCCATCTGGCATGTCGGGTTAGGTGAGGAAGCCCAAAGATGGCTCCAATGCACAAGGGTCTACGGGAGTGCTGTCGATAGTGGCCCTGTGCCAGCAGGCTTCATGCTGGACCAGCTTACCCTTTGCTGCGTCTGTAGGTGGTACCCACTGGGCAAGGCACCGGAGGGGCGTAGAGGTTACCGGAAAACTCGGGATCGGGCACACACACCTGCAGAGACAGGTCCTCGCTCAGCCTGAAGCCGTAGTCGCTAGGGAGAGAAGAAGGAATGCACAAGAACCTGTTTATTGTCCTCCTGAACCTCTGAGTATTGGCAGGAGCAGACATGCATTTTAAAAACAGACAGGGGAAAGCAAATGTGCAACGAAACACACAGTCGAAGCATACGCCAGTTTTCGACTGGCTACCCAATTACAAATTTGCTATTCGTGTTTTTATCTGAATACTTAAAAAAGGTATAGTAAGACATTCTTGCTAAATTTGAATTAAAATCTAAAATACCTCTCACTTCAACATCATATGGTGTTCCGCCACACACATGGGAAATGCATAGCAAATGCTAGAACATTATTGTTGCGTGCGGCCCACACCAATGTTTACTGTGTGCATTCCCTTTAACAAGTACCAGATCATTTCTGCACACACAGAGAACATTATGCTAATGGAACTGCGAGGAAACATTTGGTACATCTGACAACAAAGCGTATTAGCACACAAGTGCTTGTTACACCTTTAAGAGTGTTTGTGAGTGTGCGTACGTGCGTGCACGTGGCCTCACCATTCATAGTCCTGCCGCGTGCAGGAGCAGTTAGTGACCGCAATGGGCCGGTCAAAGTCCTCCCCGTTGAAGCAGGTGGCGTGGGGCGTGCGCCGCTTGAACACCATCTCTCTGCCCAGCAGGCACTCGTTGCCACGCTCGTCGGAGGGAGACCAGCGCTTGTAGTCCGCTTCCAGGCAAGGCACTCCTGGCAGGGGACACAAACCAGGGCCGCATGTCAAATAGCAACACGGGCCTCCATGACGACAGTTGTAGACAATATAGCCAATATATTGTAATACAAGAACTGTCGCTTGTGAAGGCTTTAATTAAAGGGTAGGTATTTATTGGCCAAAATGAATAGCTGCACCCTCTATGAAAAGCGCTATATAAATAAAGTTTATTATTATGATTATGGCTAGCCTTGTCACACCATCTGCCAAGCTACAGTTTGACATCGCCACAAGTATCAGTCTGGAATCCCTCTATTCACAAGTTTCAGTCAAACTTTACATGCAATTGGACTACCTAGGTTTCTCTCACACAATCAGAATGTTCTGCTCCGATGGAAACCCAAAAGTATAAGGTACGCTGATGTAATCATCTAACGAAATTGTTCGATTGTTCTCCACACAGCAGACAAACATGTTTGCATTGAGGTTTACTAGACACACTCGCTGCTAAATCAAACTTGCAGGATCAGGATGGTGTCACGAGGCCAGAGATTACAGTGTGCTTCTCGGTACGACAGTAATGAGTCGGCTAATGAACCAACTCACACGCGGTACCAGTGGGGAATGGTATTTAACAGAGAGGGTTCAACGTACGGCACACCTGCATTCCATTTTTGGATTTGAAGGAGGGGGGGGGACCTTTTCACCCTTTTCACAAATAGGAACATAAACAAAGTGAAGAGCACCGCTCACAACAACATGGCCATAGGTACTACGCTTTGTGTGGAGTGCCACCGTGGAGGGCGCGGAGGAATATTGTTCTGATCTGAGCTCGACTTTAGCAAGCGTTTTCGAAAAATGACTGACACTGCTTTGTGCTTTCCGCTTCCACTTAAATGCATTACAGCGCTCCGTCTCTGTTATTGTTCGAACACCCTCGGCGGCGGTACCCACCCAGCACGGCAGAGGCGTTGACCTGCAGGATCAACCAGCTGTGCCGCTGGTCGGCGTAGGAACCGAAGATGGTGAAGACGGTGCTCTTCTCTCCCGGTTCGGTCAGCAGCTGGTACACGTACACCTCCCGCTGTGAGAACTGGAAGTCTGTCCACGTCTCTCCTTCGTTGGTGCTGAACCTGGCGGGCGACGGTTTGTGTTCACACACACACACACACACACACACACACACACACACACACACACACACACACACACACAGGCCCGTTTTGCCCAACCCAGAGCCATGGACGAGAAAGTCGCGACAACGGAAGTCCCGAAACCTTTCAACGCTCACTTGGTTCATAGAGATGCAAAACAGTCCCAGGAAGTGCTTGGTGGCCAATTTGCATTGATATATACAGATATATAGATCTTCATTTTTTTGGTAATTACTAGTCAATAAATACACTGATTTACATTTACAATAAACTGTATATGGTACTTTGAGTATTTGCGGCTAACTTCCGGGAACTGTTTTGAGGCTCATCGATCCGCCATTGCTGTGGAAAAAAACCACTGGCGTGAACAGAGTTGATGCGACTCCCTTCACATGGCTCTATATACAGCACAGGCTAACATCACGGGTTGTCTGCCTATTTATATTATGATTTACTATTTTAAGAAACCTTATAATGCTTGTTGTGACCGTCAGCCCACTCGCAGAGCTGCACCAAACAAATCTCTCTCTGCACACATTCTGAACACGAGACCTGAGCTACATCTGGCACACGCTGCAGCAATTAGAGAGCAAGCTGAGTGTTAAGGCAAACGACAGTATTGCTCAGTATTTCGTGTTTAATTACAGGGCACCTGTAATTAGCTACCACTTCTCTGTGTGTGTGTGTAATGGTAGTAATGATACACGGGTTGTGTTTTTTTTTTTACACACGGTATGAAAGACAAGTCACACCACCCGACCCGTGTTTATGAACCACCTGCTCCCGACAGCTACAGCAACGAGCAGTATGGTTATTTAATTGTTTGGTTTTCGTAACCAACTTTACAGTGTGTGTGAGAGTGAGTGAGTGAGAAAATGGGCATCGGAGATTGTGAATAAACCTATCCAAATCCCAGCAAGTCACAAAGCGCATTGCACACAATGTTTCAGTAGATATTTATAACATAATCGGAACAATGCTTTTGTTACTTTTTGACCCAACCCACAGGCAGCCGCGATATTTTCCGATAAGCTTATCCAAACCGGCCCGACCCACGGGTCATTACGAGTCAGCCAGCGTATCACTAGTGTGTAGCATTACCAGGAGAGCCACTGGAATGCTACTAGATAATACTGCTGTGAGAGCCAATGTAATGCTATGAGAGCCCCTGCAATGCTACTAGGTACTACTGCTATGCTACCAGGCCGGCGGTGTCTCTGGACCTACTTGAGGTGCATTGTGGATCCTCCTTGCGCGATGGCCACCAGCAGACCCCCATGGTCCCCCCATGTGTAGAAGTGAGGCCCGGCAAGAGCCTGCACGCACACACACACACACACAGTTCTTGGTCATCTATTGTCTGAGGTGTATTTAGCCTTGTAAACAGCGAGGGCTCTTCATACACAGACCTCCCTCCATCTTGCCCCGGCACTGCTAGAGACATAGACGTTGGGCTTGTTGGCCAGGTTCTTGCCTACTGACCCTGTGAGAAAAGAACAGAGAGACTGTGTTTGCCGCTAGCGTCAGCGTCAATGCTAACAGAATTAGCTTGTTTAGCAGTGCATTTTGGTCATGGTTCATGAGTTACTGCCGTGTATAGAAGTATAGAGGTGACGCATCTGAACACCATTGTAAAACAACAATGATCTCTGCATGGTTAAAATGCCTTTCTGCGTTTTATGTTTTGAAGTAATTTTCCTGTAACTTAACTGGTTTTCTGGGAAAGAGGGAAGGAAAAAAAGAAAAGAAATCCCACTTCAATTGGTTATCTGGCTAATTAGATCAAAATATTTTTTTGGAAAAGGATAACTGATCTTGGTTACCTGTACTTAATTTGTGTCTGTGCCAATATAAGCAGAATGGCATAGTAGGCAGAGTACATTACCTGCTAATACAGCCATGTAAACCTTTCAGAAGGTGAACATGTGTAAAAAGTAGTCTGATAGTCCAGTTGGACGCTACAGGTGAAGGGCACTCCCCTATGTAAACGGTTTTGAGTACTTTGAAAAGTGCTACATAAAAGTGTGATGATGTTAATGATCTCACATTTGACTTAAAAAATGTAAATCAGAAAAATAAACCAATAGTTACAGTTGGGGTACAGAAAGCAAGGTGATACAATCTCTATGGCGCTGGCTCTGTTCTTGCAGCTCATTTGACCACCAACAACACCCAGCACGACGACTTCATGTGACTCTGCGTCTTCTCCGCTCGAGACGGCAGCTTTGATTTATCGTTCTGCTGGGCTGTTGCCTCAGTGCGCTACAGAGAGAGGACACCGGGGAAGTGTCTCCGCTGGGTCAGCGGCCCTCCGATAAAAGAGGAATGGAGCGATACGGTGGTTTGCTCCGCTTTACTGTACCGTGTGCTGCAGCACAAATAGAACTAAGAGGTGAGAACAGGTCGATTTAGCCCCTCTGGGGGGAAGGGGGGGGGGGGGGGTGGAGTGGTACGAGGAACGCAAAGAAATGGCAAAGAGTGAAACTTCAGTAGCAGCTGATATTAATACCCCGTCGAGGCTGGAGATTTAAGGGCTTTACAAACGCAGAGCTGTGCCGCTCGGTGCACAAGGTGGACGCGTGGCGACGGCTCATGTTGACACAGGCAAGGAAAAGACACTCAATTAGTCATTATTGTAGCTCTGTATTTCTCCATTCCCTGCATGTGAAACTCGGAATGTGGAGCCAATCCTAAATAAACGTTACACACACACACGCGCGCACGATATCCGCAAAAGATAGATGCGGCGCGCTATGTAAAGTTGACGCCAACTGTTGACACACGCATACGTTGTTACGGTACATCAACAACGTTACATAAAATAAAAAAGGGCAATGCAGATCCACTTCGTTATGCCGGTAAAAATATATTGAAAGCAAGGCTCCTCGTGACCAAAGAACTCAAACGACAAGCGACGACAGCAGACAGGCACGTCGCTCCTTATTTATCAAAACCCATTTGAAGTTGAGCCGTCGCAAGCCTTTCCATCGAGGAGCTTAATGGCGCCTCGAACATAAATTACTCGGCGTGCGTGTGGCGGCTAATGACTCATTTAGGAGCGCTTCACGCAGAGCCACAGACACCAGGCATTCACCGAACGTTCCAAGAGAACACTGTCATTAGGCCGAACTGACGCTGCCAACCGCCGTTTGCTGGGTAAACACAGCGATGAATATGTGTGTGTGTGTGTGTGTGTGTGTATGCTCTCGAGTATTCAGAAAGTACGAGTGGTCGGGTTTAAATCGACTTCTTGAGCGTCGAGGCCAAGTTTGCGCATATTTGCCTCTGCAGCTGTAATTCGCACATCTGCTAGAGAGCGATAACGGCGGTAACGGGCGCCGCCGTCTGCTGTCCCCGATTCCCTCTCTCTCTCTCACTCCCTCCCTCCCTCCGTCTCCATGGCAATTATCTAAAAAGAATTTAATTACAGAGACAGGCCGAGCACGGGGGGAAGGTGGGCGGTGTCGAAATTGCAAAGCCCAAGCCAATCAATACTTTCTGCAAGCCGCTTCAGCCGGCGCGGACCTCAGCAACGCGAGTGGTTTGGCTCTGCACTCAACGACGAACTCCACACGTCGCACGTAGTAAATGCACGCGGCGACCGGAACCATCGTGCAGTACATTGGCCCGCTAGCAGGCAACCATTTCCTGTGGCTCGGCCTGTACAGGAAGCCGTCCTCATCGCCAACATAGACAACGCGGCCCCACAGAGGAAGACTGTGTGGATCACCACATCCTTTGATTAACTGTTCCCTGGGCTCGTTACTACCAATCATCCCCCAAACCTGTGGCCATGATGAGCCCTGGGGCTGACTCCTTCGACAGTATGGGCATTCTCCTCAGCTGGATGTTCAACAGCTGGCTCCAGCGCTGGGCCAGGTGGAGAGAGCAGCCTTTGGAGAGCTGGAGGAGGAGGGGAGGAGGAGACAGGGTTAAGGGAAAGGAGAGATGGGAAGGAGGAAAGGAGAGAAGAGGATAAGAGAGGAGAGATAAGAGGGGAAGGGAGTTAAATAAGCAAAGACACAG
Organism: Amblyopsis rosae; assembly: GCA_025399935.1. NCBI lineage: Eukaryota > Metazoa > Chordata > Actinopteri > Percopsiformes > Amblyopsidae > Amblyopsis > Amblyopsis rosae. The sequence continues at coordinate 3,150 of JAODTR010069058.1, read as the reverse complement.
GTCTTCCTCAGACCATTGGTAACATACCGTACAATACAGTCATATTAAAACATTAACGTAGGAGATTCTAGAGTAATAAACACATACTATCAATCCCTGCCTGTGTCCACTGCTGTGCTGAATGGTGAAAGCTGCACCTGCTCACTGTCATCTCTTTGATGTTCAGCATATACGGTTACACATTTGCTTTAGCTCATCGGCCCTCCTATGGGGAAACTGGCCTGGCCGCCCCACAAACGCACCCTGAGCCACACCCGCGGCGTACCTGGCAATCCGGCGTGCCTCCCAGGCTGTCTGCAGCGGGGGGCTGGAGCAGCTCCCAGGTGCCTCCCTTGTCGAAGGTGATGACGGAGCGCATGTTGTCCTCGCTGACCGAGCCGTTGATGAGCGTGGCCACGAAGACGCCGCGCAGGCCCTCCACGCGATGCAGGTCGGCGAATGGCTCATTGGCAAAGTACCTGTGGGGAAGACAAGATGGAGTTTTTACACCTGCAGCACACTGCACCACCGGTCACAAGAGCTTACGATGCGTTCACATGGAACGTGGCAGACGGCAAACCGGATATCATTTTAGTGGACGAGAGCAGGACGTCGAAAAAAAAACGGTGCTGGCAAACGGAACGTCGTCCAAAGTTAAAATATATTATACGTGTGTAGCCGACCGAAGCACTTCCGTATGACGGTGACGTAGGCCAATCACTGGGCTGATGCCTGAGACTGCAGGGGATTGAGGGGGAATAAAGACATGACTGAGTTTACGTGGTAGAAAGAACAGTAAGAGCAGAGAACACAGCTTATTGTTAAATAAACAGTTGAACTGAACAGTTTTGCCTGTTTATTTGTATGTACTTTTGAATGTTGGTACAATAAAATGTATTAAAAAAATTGCTTAAATGTAGTGAACTAAGTTTGCCGCGTTGCTGTAGCTTAGTTTGCTACATTTCTCTTGTAGTGAAGCTTAATTTAACAGAGTTACTGGTAGCTCAGCTCATTACATTTTCAATGTAGCTTGCCCAACGCTGGAGTAACTTCTCTGAGAGCTGTTACACAATCTAGTGGCTTGAGGGAAGATACATGCTAGATCTGGTCTGCAACCCTGGTTCTCAGTTCAATTAGTATCACAGTAGTATAGGTAGTGTTAAATGTTACAGTGAAATGCTGCAAACATGCAGTAATGCTTCACATGTGACTTTGAGTCTCCTTTATATTATTAGGTATGGAGCCAAAAGCTACTGGAAGCTACCATGTGACCTACTTTGTTTAGCTTTGTGCCTCCTGTCTATATACATTTCATGTCGCACCAAGGTCCATAAGAAACAAATGCTTTGTTCATTAGTATGCAGAAGAAAAAGAGGAAACCGTATAGGTATCTATGATCGATGGATCAATCTACGTGTGTTACATGTCTGTGTGTGTGCCACTACGTCTGTTACTTTGATACGTCTGTTGTCTGTAACAAAGTGCCGTGTAGAACACAAAAACAAACTCTCATATTTACCAGCCAGAGGCTCACTCTCATTAAGCCTGTTTGCACCAGAGCAGCCATGTGACTCTAGAGGAAAAAGGTTCATTACAAGGTACAGTAGGAGGAAACGCACTGCTCTCCATTACGGTCATGGCAGCGTTTACTTTTGTCAGGGCAGACGGCAGCGGTCAGCTTCCGCTTTCAGAGAAACATATGGGGAAGTCAGCGTCTGTCTACCGATAATTATTAGTTATTATAACCACAGAGCAACACGATGACATGTACGAAACCAGACGGTCATATAAAAAAAATTGGTCAAAGGTCAACCAACACGGCGTGTACTGTACTTTGTTGAAACCTTTGTTAACTATCTATTGTACAAGACAGTTCTATACAAATATGGGCCATATATTTGAGCGGCATGTTTATTGAAAACCTCTTGGTGCATTTCTGGAGTGACTGACACCAGTGGGACAAAATGCACTCAAGACTGTCAGCTTAGTGTTTTAGGGACAGGCCATACTGGCATATGCCATGACAATTACCCAGAATCCCTTCTGACTGATATTAAAGGCAGCGGTCCACGTGAAGCTTTGCATATAAGGCCAGCGTACTCTGAAGAATATTTTTAAATAATTCTTTAAACACACATTTATAAGCTTGCTTGCATACAATGTCATCTTCATTATTCTATTTTTATGTTTTGTATTATTTTTTTTAATTTTATTTTATCTTGCCTTATTTGTCGTTTTTATTTTTATATTGATTTGATATTTGTTTTTATTGATCATTCTGTTATTGTAATTTGCTCGATTATTCATCTTTCATTGTGCCTTTGACAGATTATTCTGCTTGTTCCCACTGTCAAAGCACTCTGTAAGCTCTTTGTTCGTACCTGATGAGCGTGTTGCTCCCAGAGCCCTCGGGACTGTAATACAACACGTTCTCCAGCGACAGCGAGAAGGACAAGCCCTGCATGTCCGAGATGTACAGGTGGGTAACGTTGTTGACGTGGTTCACACACGCAAACACTTGGTCCTCCGACGCATCGGCAATGTAGTACTCCTACAGAGAGGGTGGAGAGATAAGAGGGAGGACAGGTGGTCCAGAAGTCGCTGGTTCCAACCCCACAAATCCTCACCAAGTGTGGAGGTGTCCCTGAGCAAGACCGCCTTCAGTGTACAGTATGTGCGTGTGCGTGCGTAAGAATGGGTGAATATGGGGCTATACTGTAAAGTGCATTGAGTGGCCGGAAGGTTGGAAAAGCACTATATAAATGCAGTCCATTTACAATAATAATAATACACTTTGTTTACTTATATGTTACAACTAAGGTTTCCAAATCTTTAAAATATATCAAAAAGCATATAGTGAGCCTCTTGCAGGGTACATGCCCCGGGTTCATCGATTAAGAAAGGCTTATTTCATCCATTATTTTAACCCATCTCAAATACACTCACTGTGATTGGATGACGGGTCATAAATTGGGCTGCTTTCATTGGCTGGCGGTTATAGGAGACCCACAGCTGAACAGATGTGGACTCAGAGCTCCCGAACAGTTTCTGGAGAGAGGAAAAGCCATAATGGAGACCAAAGTTTAACAGTGCATATATGTACACTACCGTTCAAAAGTTTGGGGTCACCCAGACAATTTCATGTTTTCTATGAAAACTCACACATTCTTT
>JAODTR010069047.1:0-15964 GCA_025399935.1 Amblyopsis rosae | reverse complement strand
GGGGTCCCTTGCTGAAGCTGCTGCCCCCGCGACCCGACTCAGGATAAGCGGGAGAAGATGGATGGATGGATGGATATGGTTAGAGGATGTCCTTGGAAATAATTGTCTTGGCCTGAACACGTTTGAAAACCCCTGTGTTAGAAAACTTTTGTTTGGGGTTTAAAGACTAGGCTGTGAAAACAATTTCCTTTTCAACCTGGGAAATGACAGGAGAGTTCAGGTGATGAATATTGCATGTATTTATGTTTGTTATTACATTTATAGTTTAATTAGCATATCAGACCAGAGGTAGGTCATTTTGAGGTGTGGGGATGAGTGAATGGCTTCCAGCCTTTTTTACATTTTCCAGAAACCTCAAGGAATTATTCACGCTCCAGAATATATTTAGCAAGTGTTTGAATCTCAAAATAATCAGTTGGCAGAATGCGGCTTTAATTAACCTCCCAGTGCCAATGTTACTGGCCTCAGGTCTAGGGGTTACCTGGGCCAACAGCAAGTGCCACACAGCTATCTAAGTCTGTTGAGCAATAAGGAAACAGCAAGATCTTTAGTGCATTCAGTCTGAGCACATATTTAATTCTCTTTTTCCTCATTATTGACAACACACATACATACTGATACATTTAATAACTTCCACATACGTGGGATAGTAAGTCTTTGAAATATTAATTCCTAACAATGTAATACTGAATGGTTGTTAACAAATGACAGAAGTGTGATTCATTATAATAAACATTTAGGCTACAACAATGATCCCTTCTTTTGCGTATATATGCACCACATTTGTAACCATACTGTGCTTGAGTTGTTTTAACATGGCGACGTACATAAACCGCTTCGCGCCAACTTCGCCCCAACACAATACTTCACAAGAGGGCTAAACTGGAATTATACAGCATCTTAACATTAACCAATAACTGTATAATATATTTACAACTTACAAAAGTCAACCAGTATCATAAAGCAGCAAACATACTTGTTGAATTAATTAAATGTCTCTCATAAAGACAGGCGGCAAGCCTTTGATCTTTATCCACAACCACGTATTCTCGTCACTCGGTAAAAGTGCATTGAAACTCTCTCAAACAAAATACTGTTTAAACATACAATACTCCCAACACTAATCATAGTAATATCCTAACATGTTATCAAAATAATAAGTAATAAAGTATATTTTTACACACCTGTGGAGCAATAAGGAAACAGCAAGATCTTTAGTGCATTCAGTCTGAGCACATATTTAATTCTGTTTTCGCTCAGGACTGTTGCCCAAAACTTCACACTATCAAACATCTGGACATTATCAAGAAGGCTCTTTATGTTTTCTGTGTTGCTAGTTTCCAGAGTGGTCCGACCCATTTGAACAAGACCATGGTTCTGCCAAATGAGACGGACGGGAGCTTCCCCTCGTCCCTTCCCATCTTCTCCTCCGCTACGGCCAATCTGTCTCTTTTCCTGAGCCCCGGGACCCTGTTTCCCCCCGCCCCACCTGTCCCTCCCTCCCCCCTGGCGCCGTCCCGCTGCTCGGAGGCTCCGCCCCCAGCCTCGGCCCCGTACAACTTCTATGCGGTGCTGCTGGTGCTGGTGATCTTCTGCGTGGTGTTTGGCAACGTGTTGGTGTGTGTGGCGGTGTCGCGGGAGCGCTCCCTCCAGACCACCACCAACTACCTCATTGTCTCCCTGGCCGTGTCTGACCTGCTGCTGGCCACGCTCGTCATGCCCTGGGGTGTCTACCTGGAGGTGTGTCTGTCTGTGTGTGTGTGTGTGTGTGTGTGTGTGTTCTACACGCCTGCAATTAGCCACCTGAAGCCCACTTATAGGACCCTTCAAATAGTCACAACATATTTTATTATCAGAAAAATAATAGAAAACTAATAATAATGCAATTCGTCACTTCGGTTATGGTATGTTTAAAGGTACACTCCTTGATTGTGTTATAGAACCACTTATTTTCTTCACCAGCTTCATTTACATATTAAATTAAACTGAACATGGCGTTAGTTCATTCTTAGACTGATTGATTGATAGATTGATTATTCTTATCTGATCTCAACCAGTGGACAGATCAGCTGATTGCTGCTTTACATTTGCATTGTCCAAATCGTCCCGTCTGCGCCTCCCTACCGTTTTCTCTGCAGACCCCTTTGCAACCCACCACCTCCCTAAGCCTCTCCTTCGTGCTATGTCTGTCTTGAAGGCAGGGTTAGTATTCTCGGACACTTGCTAACTTTGAGCTCAAATCAAACTAATATCCCTCTGCAGCGCCCCCCCCCCCCACACACACACACACACATAGAATTGCATTGCGAAGCAAAGTGTCGTACTACGGCTTTGTTGTTGTGAGCGGTGTTCGCCATTCTATGTTCCTATTTACGGAGCCAGGGCTGTGTAGAAGTATCGGATTATTTTTTCAACTCACACAGAGATCGGTAAACTAGCGAAATGTAAGGTGTAATTGCTTACAATTAGCTTGCAATAACTGACTATACCTTAAAGTGGGGGGTCTTTTGCTGCTCTCTATGACCTCCCAGAACAGAGCAATACCGCAATAGCAAGATCTCTGGTTCATTTTGAAACTACTAGACAGCATTGCGCCAATCATCTCATCTAGTTCTGCCACCGCTTCGAAGCATGCTTGACTTCAACGCCCTCTAACTCAACCTGATTGGGCCAGCAGCAGGGTGGCTGTGCAGACACTGATACAGACTATAATCTCAGCTAAATAATTTGATCTGAGAGCAATAGTCGGGCGGAGCCAGGCTAGGAGTCCCATGTCTGCCACTCAGCAATTTCTGACAAAAGATCAAATCAATGGGGATACTTTTTAAAGTGCATAATATATATTTTAATTTAGCTAATACATCTTTCCAGGCTTTTCATGAGTTCACAAAGCGGGTTCATATAACTGAAGTGTACACTTATCGTAGAAGCTGTACCTTTTATTAGTCTGACTTTAATCGAAGATTGTTTAGTATAGTGGGGGAAGTTTTTTGGCCAGAGCTGCCAGATATAACCTTGCAGCTAACAAGCCCTGTGAACGTTTTCACTCAGTAGGTAGCATTGCATTTTTTACCATCAGGGCTTGACAGTAATGTCAAAGCCAATAACCACTTCAGTCAAACTCATTAGTCTTTTTTTGTGGATGAATAAATGTAATGAATGTTTTTAAATTTGTTATATTTCCTTTTCTCCCCCTTTTGAAGGTGGTGGGAGAATGGGGATTCAGTCTTATCCACTGTGACATCCTGCTCACCCTGGATGTCATGATGTGCACGGCCAGTATCCTAAACCTTTGCGCTATCAGCATTGACCGGTGAGCTTCTGAAAGGTTCATGTTTTTAATTTTGGGAGACAGCATAGACTATCCAAATGCAGACCATCAATAATGGATCTCCTGTTCTTTTTTTTTACCACAGATAACAGTGTTTCCCTACCATAAATTATAAGTGTAATTTCAACGTAGAATGAGCATGTTGTTTGTTTGTATGCAGACAGTGACATGTGCACATACACACACGCACACACGCGAGCACACACACAAACACACACACACACACACACACGTATTGCTGTAAGTACAGAACGTGTTGCAATTCAGAAGTAAATTGAAGTCTTGTTGTGTGACTTTTTAGGTCCAGTAAAATCAGACAATATAAGATAATATTGCATGAGTCTAAATAAGTACATTAGTTATTTGAGGCTCCAGAGCTTTTCACACAATGTAGTCTTGGGGACTAGACTGTGTACAGCTGAATCCAAATGTAGCTATTGCTTTGACACATTTGATTTAGCCTATTAACCAAAATTTTACTGCGCTATAGTGGGTGTCTGGAGCGCCACTGGCATGAGTGGTGGTCTTTTGTTTAGGCAGAAGGTGCCCTTTGGCTGGTTTTCCCAAAAAATGTTGGAAACAATACGAAACAATATATGTTGTTTTATCATGCCTTTTCCTCCTAATGTCATGGAAATTACGCAGTTTTATCCCAAAACTATTTAGTGTTGACTTATTGTTGGATCACAAAGCACATTTCTGCTGTGCCACTCCCTGTCCATCTCAAATGAAGGAGGTCGGCATTGCAACGCTACAATGTTCTCCAGGCTGAAGAGGAGAAGCACTAGTCAAACTTTCATCAGGTCTAAAAATCAGCCTCTGCCATGATAAAGGGGTATGACGTGTAACTTACTGTACACATTTGTGAGGTCACATTAATGCAGAAAGATTATTTACATTTTGGAGAAGCATATGCTGCTGTCCAGATGTGGTCATTTCCAGGGACATGTTTGTATTTCCCAGTAGGACAATGCAAATGGCATTGAATTCACGTAATAGGTGCTAGAGAATGGGGGTGTTAGATTTGTTTGTCTGCAGTCTTGATCTGTTGCTGACTGAGAGAGTAGTGCATCATGAAGTATACAATATGCCAATATGGCAATAAAGACCCTGAACAATTGTGCACTTGATGACCTAAATAATGGAAGAGATGGGGAGGGGCAATTTTACTTTATAAACGTTACAAATGGGTGCCTTCAGTGCCCACACATTCATAAGTGTACTGTAAGTAAAAGAAACATGATGATGTGTTAACAGCAGTAAACACAACTGTCCCAACTCTTTTGGAGTGTGTTGCAGTCATCATATTTATAATTAGTGTATTCACAAAACAAAGTCACAGGGTAAAATCTCATAATGTGTTGTATTGTTTTCAATATAGTACAAGTTGAATAAAATTTACATATCACTTTTTTGTTTTTAATAGAATATTCTATACTGTCACATCTTTTTTGGAATTGGGGTTTGTACAATAAAACTTTTCTGTTAGATTTAATAAGGACAGTACGAGCGTGAGATTTAAAAGGCCATGCTGGCACACTAATGCCTTCATAAAGCGTGTGAGTGAAGATGGCCTCAGTGGAATACTACTGATTGCACAGGGTACAGCTGAGGAGGTAGAATAGAGGCTTTTTTCCCCAGCTTTACCTTTGTTTATATATATTTATGTTTTTATATATAGTTATCATTTTTTTAAATAACTAAGTAATTTAATAGATGTTCACAAAACATGTTTTGTATTGTGAAAGCAATACACCATCTTTTGAAACCTCACATTTCTTAGTACATAGACTACTGTACATACTAAGAGCTTAATTATCTATTTCTGGCATAAAAGTAATTTGCCTTTTTTCCAGAAGCCTTTTCACACCTGGTTTACAGCAAAGGAACTCTTAATAGATTTTGACTGAGCTGTCACTTTTCACTGCAGACATTAAACTGGCAGTGACAGCAGTTGTCCTTTGCTAAGTAAACAGGGAGTTTGGATTGTATGGTGGATTTAAATATGAATCGTTGTATTAGTGATTGTAACTATTTGTTGTGTTAAAGTATGGAGATGCATGAATCAGATCATTATGAGTAGTTATGGGTAGTTATGAGAGCATGCTAATGTAGGTGTGTGTGTGTGTGTGTGTGTGTGTGTGTGTGTGCGCGTGCGCGTGCGTGCCCGCCTTTGCAGATACACAGCTGTGGCCATGCCCATGCTATACAACACCAGGTACAGTTCACGCAGGAGAGTGGCCGTGATGATTTCCGTTGTGTGGTTCCTGTCTTTCGCTATCTCCTGCCCTCTGCTATTTGGACTAAATAACACTGGTAACTATCTGGAGCACAGGGAAATAAATATACAGGTGTTAACCTGCCTATGAGATGCGTAGTCGCGTCTCAACACTGCTATACTAATAACATGTAGGAAGAATCAAACACTTAAACTTAAAGATACTCTATAAGTGACATATATCGTGTCTTTTGCGCTGGGTAATTATTTCACGGAGACCAACAGGATAAACAGTTCAGACGTACAGTATGATCTGTTCACACTGTGACAACAACGGATACAGCTTGTTAAAGGACCTTCGCAGCATTGTGCAGTGAGCCACGCATCACCAGATATTACATCAAGTATTAAACCAGGAATATGTCATTTGAGCACTACCAAATGCATTTTGTGATATATGGTATATGAATAATTCACCAATGTCATGCAGCTGAGCCATATATCGCTGTACAGTACATAAGTCACTAGGCCACTCACGTTTCAAACCAGATTATACACAACTCAGTCAATAGAGGGCTCCATATGCCATGCATGTACAACCAATCAACAGTGTAGCAAGTGGAGGCATTTTAAACACAAGACAGTATAAAACTATAAACTTGACAGAATCAGTATTTGGTATTGAATATAAACTAATCAGTTGATGTAAGCAGTAGGCAATGAGCAGTGTAAAAGTGATGAACCTTAACGTGAACAATGGGAGTGAAGGGAACTGGAGCATATACCTAAATTGTCCTTTAAAGTGAGTAATTAGAGTGACATGTTGAGTGTGTGGTTGGTCCTTCAGTAGGGTAAACACTGACTGAGAAACCACCGGTCGTGGTCCTGATGTGCCTGTACCGCCTGTAAGATGGGTAGGAGCATACGAGTCTCAGATAACATCCTGCAGTTTCCTCCTGTGCCTCTTAACTGTACAGGGCCTGAAAGGCTGGCGGGTCAGCCCTGTCTTGCCCATGCAAGTGTCAGATCAGATATTAGTCTCAGTTTAGCTAAGAATAATATCTTAGAAGGTGTGTAGAATCTTCTTGTGAAGAAGGAAAGCTGTAACATGGATCTGACTATGCATGAGCATACACTGACACACATTCTAGATTATAGGGCCAAACATTTGCAAGAGCAAGCCGTGCTCCATTCAGTGAATTTGAGTTGAGGCCTTAACACAGCACACTTCAACGCCTTCTTGTTGTTATCAATAAAAACTTTCAGTGAAGGGGCTTATTCATTGTGAACTGGCTTGCATGGCCCAGAAGGGATATGACTAATAAACATGCTGTTTTCTAACATGTCTCTCTGCCCACCTGTTCGCTAGCAGGTCGAGAGGGCACCAAGTGCAGCTTTGCCGACCCGGCGTTTGTGGTGTACTCTTCCGTGGCCTCCTTCTACGTGCCCTTCATCGTGACTCTGCTGGTGTACGCCCAGATCTGCGTGGTGTTGCGCCGGCGGGGCCGCAGGACGGCCCCCTCGCGGAGACACGGCATGCAGGCTCAGGGAGCGGCGGAGCCCGCGGAGAGCCAGCGATACAGGAAGGTACGGCTGTCAATCAAACATCCCGTGGAGAACACCAGAGAAGCACCCCAAGGGAACGAGTCATGCTGTTCATTCTACAGATTCAAATCATCTCCGTGATATTTGAATCATTTCTTTTGTTATATGTTATGTTCTGACTAATGTCTCTACTGGCAAATTATATTGTTTTTGTTTAGTTTTGTTTGAACCACTTTTTTCCCATATCACTGCCCCATAACTGCACAGTGTTTTCACAGTGTCTCTTATGTTTACACTTATGTTCAGTTCACAATTCAGGACATACTCTATATTGGACAGGGTTTGATCCACAGACAAACCTATTCCCATACCAGATGTAGAACTGCTTCCTAGCTAACAGACTACACTGACTGGCTGGTTTTGAAACAGAGCCTCAAAATAATTCCTTCTCAAAGCCGTTCACATTCCAGACACTGCCTTTTCTCTGCTGTCAGTTTGACTCAGCCGTAGAATAGTCTTTCCTAGATCTGCGCCCTTTCCCCTCTCAGAATAAGTGTACACACCCAGAAGACGTAAAGCTGTGCGCGCTGATGTTGCGCCCACCTAGCGCTGCCCCCCAACGCAAGAAAGTGGTGAGTCCCTGGTGAACAATGAAGCAATGGCACTTTTGTTTTCTACCCTCCTCCATCTCCTTATTTCAATTTGTTTTTATTTCCTACATTCACAATTTATGTTATTTTTGTTGTTTGTAGGGGCATTCCATTTTTAGGCCTATTCTCTGAAAAGAATGCCTGATACTATTTATCATCTAGCCTGGTACAAAGCAGCGCTGATGATGGTGGGTGGTGACATGCAATGCACACTTCCTTTATTTGGCTATAAACTATAACCTGATGGTTTAAAACATAATTAAGATACATTTGTACATTCATTTGTTCTAAAACAGAAACATTAATTTGTCCTAAAACATAAGCTAAGGTCACTGGTGCTAACGAGACCTGATCTATTAGAACAATGACTTGACAGTCACTAGATGGGAGCTAGTATCTCATGTTCAATTTGCTAGATGCGCTTCTACTTCTATCAGCAGTCTTCTGTACCACCTTCCTACCCCATGTCACCCTCCAATCCCACCCCCACCAGACCCTGGTCAAGGAGGCAGTAGTGCACCCCCTGGAGGTGGAGCCAGGTCGCTTCCCGTCCCAGGCCGAGGCACCTTGCGTGGCTCCTCAAGCGTCGTCGCACACCGGGCAGTCCAGGATATCGCTGTCGGTCTCGGTCGGTCCCGCCCCCCTCCCGCCCCCTGTCGCCACGCGCTTGGCTCTGATGCCCCGCCCCGCCACCCTGGAGGACGGCATCAGGAGCCGTGAGGGGTGGAGGGAGCGCAACGGGGCCGCAGAGAAAGGGGGCATCGCCAAGGAGAGGGCGAGGGGCAGGCTGTGGCAGCAGAAGGAGCACAAGGCAACGCAGATGTTGGCAATCGTGCTCGGTGAGGACCGACACAGCTGATGTATTTCCCATTGCTAAATGACACTCTGTTCCCTGCTCCTATTGAAGCACTAGCCAGTAGAGCCGTCTGTCAGCAGTACTCTTACCATCTTGATTTTAAACTGAGGTCAGCTGGGCTCAATGTTATTTTATTTATATTTATTTATTATTTACTTTATTGTACATAAGTCTCTATAGCAATGACAAAATAAATAAATTAGGCTAAAGTCTCATATGACATAAATCGGTTAAAAAATCCATAAATCCATCCGGGCAAGCCAGTTTCATCGACCCCTCCTAAATTGACCGTGTGTGCCAAATCAGGTATGCATGTAAGATCTAGTTTCATTAAGGAATACCAGTTGTGTGTTTAAGACACTTTTGCCATTTTGTAATTTAGACATTTTAAATGTGAATCCGAGAGCTATGGTTGTACAAAGGGCGAGAGTGTTAAAGGGTACCTGTGTGAGCTCAAGTCTGCCCCATGTGGCCACAATGACACACTACTACTATAATGGTGCTGCATTGTAAAACACCAGCATTCTGTAACAGATGCCCTGTCTGTCCTGTCCATAAGGGGTGTTCATCATCTGCTGGCTGCCATTCTTCCTGACCCATGTGCTGAAGGCCCACTGCAGCAGCTGTTGTATCACGCCCTTCCTGTACAGCGCCGTCACCTGGCTGGGCTACCTGAACAGTGCGGTCAACCCCGTCATCTACACCACCTTCAACATCGAGTTCCGCAAAGCCTTCATCAAGATCCTGCACTGCTAAGGCAACAAGGGCGCTAGAGGGGTCAATAGCGCTATGGCTTGTCAGCGAAGGAAAGGGAGCGAATGAGGAATGGAGAGCAGATTTAATAGTCAGCAAGGGGGAGAACAGATTAGATTTAAGAGTAATGAGGAGAATATGATGTGAGGAGTAGGGTGGGTCAAAAGTGAAGCGAGAGGAGAATTATAAACATCCAAAATGCCAAGAGATGTGGGGAGAGCTGATCAAGAATAAAAAGAATGAGAGCACTGCAAACAGTCACGGGAGAAGGATCTGACAAGCGAGGCATGAAACAGGCTGAAGAAACTTGAAATGGAGTCATGTCAAATGAGAATTTGCAGAGGTTGGAAAACTCAAGTATACTGATGGACTGTGCATGCTTGAGGTCGTACTTCTCAGACATACATTTTTTTACAATTTACTGGAAAGTTTGACTGGTTTGAGGCTCTTTTTGTATAGTTACCTATAAACTAGGAGGCCAACAGCATCTTGTTCATTTTGTTGTATGCACTGGTCTGGAGGAAACAAGGCTCAAGGCTGTCTCACTTACTGCTTTGCAAAACCATTTAAGAAAAGTGAGACCGTGTCAGAGAAACATCAGCAATAGGGAAACATTATTCATGGGAAAATGTGACTTTCTTTTCTAATCTGTTTATGTGAGAAATGTACATTTTGAATTTTGGACCATACTGTACAGAGCATTGTGTAAAGGTGTTCATTTAATTTTGGTTAAATAAAATGTAATTATCAGTTGCCATTGCTTGGGCAGTGATGTCCACAAATACACTACAGCTACTACCTCAATTATAAATTGGTGAGGGCTGTTGATGACAGCTGTGAGAGTATCTTTGAATCCAAAATCTCGTCAAATAATTAATGGTTAAAAGGCCACGAAAGATAGGGTCTAGTCTGATATACTGAAAGAAAAATTATGGGAAATATTGAAAATAACACATTCTGTAAATGAACAGGCTTCAATAGACTTTGATGAAAACGTTTAAATAAGTAAATGTATTTACGCATTAATTAGCTAACGTCATTCATCATTTAGATATACATAATTTAGACTGTATACAATCATTGGCTACGATTGCTATTTTATGCAATAACAAATTAATAGTTTAACGGTGGCCAACCTGTAGCCAAGTGCTTAATTTGAATCTTTAAAGACATATAATATAATTTTTCAAGATTGAGAAATTGATTTAAGGCCTTACAAACTATAGTGCGTGGCCTAGCATGTGGCAGTGCACTCATGTTTAATTTGCATAGCAGAGACCGTATGTCTGGCCATTCTCCCATTCAGACAGATGCACCTGGTATGGAATTGGATGGGCCAGTAACAACCATGTGAGCCATGTCCCAGTGCAACCATATGGCAGGTTTGCAACAATTAGTGTACAGAGCAGCGCTCAAAATTAAAGGCAGCGTTAGTCATTTTCGAGAACGGTACTAACTTCAAGCTCAAATCAAAACAAACTTTCTCAGAAGCTCCGCCCCACACATACATTGCAGTCTATACGGCATTGTTTATGTGAGCGATGTTCGGCTGTTCACCACTTTGTTGGCGTTCCTATTTACAGAGCCAGGGATGTGTAGAAGTACCAGAGTAATACAATACCATACTGTATATGATTAACATAGGCCAATAGATGGCTTTTTCTAAGTGAAACATAATATTTTCTTCATGGAATGATTAAACAACTTTCATCGTCACTGTTCATATCTAACAAGATACTACTCCAATGCATTTTGTATGCAATATAAGTCCAGGTGGACAGACAGCTAAAAGGCAGAAATTATAATGCTAATTAGGACTATATCAAATTATATCACAATTGCTTCTTTTCTGCAATATATATCAACTGTGTTTTGCTTGTGCCTCTGCATGCATATAAAACTCTCAAGAAACCTGTCAAATACCCTACTGTACTGTAGCCCAAAGGTCCTCAAAATGTAAACTCATCATCACACCCTTACAAGTGGAGACATTAATATGTAATGTAGAACTCTCCTCTGTGAATGATGAAAGACCTGACTAGCAGAACCTGCAGTATATTATTACCCATCTGGTGTAATGTTTTATTAATGTCACTAGTCTTTTCTCACATCAGCTTTAATCTGTCACCATAGGGTAACACCAATGGTGCGTAACCTGTGAGCTTGCCTGTAACTGTGGTGCTAGCACCTTATAGTGACTCATACCTGGTAACAGGATATGCTGAACACATACCCTTGATAGAAACAACACACACACAACTATGCCTGTTTATATTCACAATAACAATACAGTTTTTCTTTGCTCTGCATGTGTCTTTGATGCCCTGCATGTGTGCACTGGCATGTGTACATTTAGTACTTTTACTTATATATATATATATATATATATATATATATATATATGGTGGTTGCCATTATGTGCCAGTATGTGAGTAACCCATTGGTCTGGTATACATTACCCTCTCCTTGGTTGTCAAACTGAGAGCTAGGCTCACCATTATCGCTATGAATATTTCATGACCCTGGACAACTAGACCATGCAAATGTTACTGGAGTTGTGTTAGAGAAGGCTAACTCGTCATGACAAATGGAATAGATTTACGGTAGGATCCATTCCTATATGCCAATGATGAAAGACACACCATGGTATGAAGGGGTTCTTGGAAGGGTGTCTTCTTGGATCTCTGGCACTAATGGTGTCATTTTCAACACTTGATGAGCTCTTTTGAGGTTCCAATGAAGGAGAGACATTACTGAAAAATGAAGCAAGCACTTGTTACTCTATGGCTGAACTTCAGGTGAGAATTTTGAACAATGTTCTATAGATTTGCATTAAGAAAAACTGCAGATACGCTCTAGTCATGTGAACTAATTTTAGCCATTTTTCAACAGGCTGCTGTTAAAACATTAAATTAATGTTCTTAATTCTGACTGCCATTATTTAAATGCCAATCAGTGGGGAATTAATTTGGAACTGAACAGGCCTGAAAGTCTTTGTCTGTTGTTCAGTAATGAACGAGCTGGAAGGTGATTGGGACATACCCTTGTGTGAAGAACAGACTATTACAGTGCTATTATAACGAGACTATTAATCAAACTGCATTTCTAAAACTGTAGCCTATTAGAATATACCATTTGTTCCATTTCACAACCAACAATACTTAAACGTGACTATTAAAGGTATAGTAAGCAATTGTAAGCTAATACACTTTTTGTCAAATTTACCAAATACAGTATCTCCTCTCAGCAGCTAGCTTACTGTTGTCTGTGCATGCGTACAAACGTATCTGTTACTTCTACACAGCCCTGGCTCCATAAATGGGAACACAAACAAAGTTATGCAGACCGAACACAACAATTCTTAGCCTTCACAATGTGTTTCCAATGCGTGGGGCAGAGCTTCTGAGCGAGCAGTATATGGCATTAAAGGGAGACAATGTTTTTGTTTTCGAGTTAAAATATCAAAAAGCTTTCTCCAGAATTACTTACTATACCTTTAAACTGAACTCTATAAACATGTATACAGATCCCTGCGACATTTAGTCAAATGTTATTAATATTTGCTATTCTTTCTTTTGCAGGATTTATGTATTTTGTGTTTGTTTTTTCCTTGCCAGCTCAGCCATATCCAGTTAGAGTAGTGTTATCCAGAGCAATACTCCAGTAGTGGCATAAAGCCTACCACCACTCACACCCCCTCATCCCAATCCTCTTTTTCAAATTGACAACTATGGATTTGCAGCCACAGTCGGGAAGCCACAGTTTAGCCAATGTGCAGCAGCCAGCTGTTCCATCACTCTACCCATCACTTGAACACTGGTCATCCACAGCTTTTCAAATGCGAATGAGTTCTATGGAAATGAGCGTGTCCTCTCTGGCTCCCTCTACAGTCCTCACACTCATTCCCCACTTTGCACCAGACATTAATCAGGGCAGATTATACCCAGAGCTTCCATCCATTACGGAGGTAACCTCGGAGCCAAAACCTCCTGAGACAACAGCAGGCTCCTCGGTGTCCACTGTGAGCCAGAAACCAGACAACTTCAAGTCACAACTTCCTCCCATCGATGATGATCCCCAACATGTACCACAGAGGAAACCATCAGATGGAGGCCCGTTAGAGGAGGGATCGGTCGGGCTAACAATACCCAAAGACACCCCTGATCCAGAGAGAGGTATGTTGGACAATGGTTGTCGTTCAGCCATATGTACTGTCTATTGTCGTAGATACTGAGTTGACCGTGCATCTTCTGTACAACACCCCATAGTGTCCAGTTGCACATCAAAATGTGACTATAACATATCAGATAGTAAACAGTGCCGTATATGGTTACCAACACAGTAAATATCAATAATGTTTCATAGCAAGCACACTGTACATGCTTTGTCCTTTAGATTGAGAGCTGTTTGCATCTTACAGAAATTGTCAATATACTGTATTAGCACCAGTCTTAATACTCAACTTCCACTTGTACCTTCCACTACTATAGAAACCTTCCGCTTGTATAGAAACCTTCCTTAGGTTTTTAATGTTTTAATTTGATTTTTTTCTACTTCTGTTGCAGTAGTAGATACTGTAATGATTCACTTTCTTTCTTGTGATCTGTGCACAGAACCTGGGCCATCACAGAGTGCCTGTCCATCACAAAGAGTCTTCTTCACTAAAATACTTCCTCTCATCATTTGTTTGGCCATTGCCATTACCATTGCCACCATAGGTAACCTGGTTTATGGCTACATTTAAGCCATGCACAATAACTCTATACTATATCTATCACTTAACAATACTTTTATATAAAAGGGCAGGGTATATTTTTGTAATATTGTACAGTAAAATCTAAGATCTTATTAATTGTGTGTGTGTGTATGTTGCATCCCGATCTATATCATCACTTATTTCAGGACAGTATCAGTAATTGAATAATTAAAATAGATGTACTACCAGGTTTACTCATCTTGCGCCCTTGTGTGTTTTTCTAGTCTCAGTGAAGATCCTGGCCTTCCCATCTGATGTGCCTGTCGTCCCTCTGTGTAAGAGGAACTGCAGTGTCGCAACCCAAATCCCTTTCCTTGAAAAGAACCCCATCAACCAGACTGAAAGGACAGGTATAAATACTGTAGATAACTCAAAACGTGACAACAGTATAAAACGAATCTACAGGTGCACCTCTCGTTCTCCACCTCCACCCAGGATGTAGGCCTACTGGTCGTGCTGGTGGTCGAGACAGTTGGAGGATTGTTGGGGGTTCCCTGGCTGACGAGGGCAAGTGGGGATGGCAGAGCAGCTTACAGTGGAGAGGGAGGCATGTCTGTGGGGGCAGCGTAGCTTCGCCCCGCTGGGTCATCACTGCTGCACACTGCTTCACCGAGTAAGAATTGCACCGTGTGGGATCTGTGTGTGCACAATAGCGGTGCACACATCACTTGTTTGCCATTGCAATATACTCTATAGCAGCGGTTTTCAAACTGCGGGATCCACAGTCAAAAAGGCAAGCGGCCGTTGAATGAATGAAGAATATCAATGAAAGGCTTCCGCGCTTTACAATCATGTTGTTCCACTCATTCATCGTGAGTCATTTTGTGGCAAAATAGCCTACTTGTTCCTGATTGGATTAAATCCTATTTAGCCGAGTGCACGCCAAAGATTCTGGAGCGCTCTGCTCAAAATATTTGGTGCAGACACAGGTATAGCATTAGCTGAAATGGATAGGTTTTGAAAATTGCGTTACTGGTACTTGGTGTTTGGTGGGTCTCTAAATAGATTAGACCTCTTTAGGTAGGTCTTGGCACAAAAAAGTTTGAGAACCCCTGCTCTACAGTTTAACCTGTTATTCACTTTTTTATGTGTAGCATTATTTGTAGTTCTGTTTGATGTGTTATTTGAATCTGGCTGTTTAATTTGTATTTCAGCACTTTACAGTGTACCTCTGTCACAAGTTACACAACAACAACAATAATAAGAACAATAATATTAATCAATATTATTATTTATTTTATTTTATTATTATTATTATTATTATTATTAGACAGTACTGTGTGTCTACATGCAGGTACCACATGCTGAATGTGGCTGACTGGCTGGTGGTGGTGGACACAGAGCGATTGACAGACAGCTCTCAGGGAAAACACTACAGAGCATTACAGGTCCTCTACCATCCAAATTTCAACACAAAGGACAACGACTATGATTTAGGACTACTGCAAACTATCACTGACATAGATATGAGTGGTAAGATAAGTGGGAGCAGCTTTCTAGACTGTTCTTCTTGCTTGTGCAACACATTTTGGTTATTACATTCATCTATCCTTATTGTATTCAGCAGATGCTTTTATCCAATGTGACTTACAATTAGTATCCCACATTACATGTGTCGATATCTGAATAGGTCATAGTCTACACCAGCTATTGTAAGAAGGCAGAATTCTGTTATAATGAATAATATTGACATATGACTTCAGGGCTAGCTTGGATATAATATCAAACATACAATATAACCGCGAGCGGTAATGATCGGGGTCCAAGCACGGCTCAATGTTGAGGACCGTTGGGGAAAAAATGCTAACAGAAATTTTAGTTAAGATTTCATAGCAGCAAAGAGATGTCACAGAAA
>JAODTR010069046.1:0-36292 GCA_025399935.1 Amblyopsis rosae | reverse complement strand
TAAAACCCTTAAGTTGGTAAGTAATGTAGGCTGCTTACATGTATTCTGTACTAAATAGTCCATGTTAAAACCCTTAAGTTGGTAAGTAATGTAGGCTGCTTACATGTATTCTGTACTAAATAGTCCATGTTAAAACCCTTAAATTGGTAAGTAATGCAAAAACGTGGAATTATTATTATTATTATTATTATTATTATTATTATTATTATTATTATGTAGCTTCTATTACAAGTATTGCCCCTATGATTGAAACCAGTGTTACAACAATATTTGAGTTAAAATGTACTTTTTGATTTGATGATGTCAGTCAGGATGTGAAGTGGCTTGCGTAACGATGTAGGAAGAAAGGAACACTCCTTTGAGTCTGTATGTAAGATCTTAGAATCACATCAGGGCTTAGTCATAGGCCTTTCTCACCCATCTGGTATTTACTACATCGCACACACTGATGCAACAACGGACTTCCTGTTTCCCGACATGTTATATATTTCACTTCCTGGTCTGACATGTGACCCTCCCCATTGCACTTGCAGCAGTGAATGGCTAAAAACGAATGCAATCATGCTCAATCTGAGAAAAATGCTAACGCTTAATACAATGTTTCTTCCTTCATTTCTTTTCAATAAAAAAAAAATGAGTGTATAGCATAAGCTGATTTTGATCAGCTTTTGTGATATTGTGCTGCATTCTTTGATTGTGTTTAGTGCAACCTGAACACCAAATTCATAACTCCACAACTGGCTAATATTTTTAAAATTCAACTATAACTGTGCTTAAATGAAACAGAGCAGGTAAAAGCAGTGTTTGCCAACCCATAGTGTATGCTCATGCATAACAACAGCATACAAATGTAGAATGGAGGGCACCACACATATTTCTTTGAGGCAGCACTTAGTCACATCACCAAATGCCCTGTTGTTATTACTGTTATTACCTGAATGACATTCTATTGAGCATGTGTACAATGTCTTGTTTTTGCTGGTTTCTCTGTTGTATATAGGAGGCTATGGTACCATTCTAACTGCAAGTCACAAGCACACACACACTTATGACATATGCTGGGTGTGTTTCAGATTGATAAGTACCTGTACTCCATGCGGTTCTCCGATGAGACCTTGCATGACATCATGCAGAGGTTCCGCAGGGAGGTGGTCTGTGGACTAGGTCGGGACACGAACCCCACAGCCACGCTGAAGATGCTGCCCACCTTCGTGCGTTCAATCCCCGATGGCTCAGGTCAGTGACCCAGTTGTTGTCTACCTCTCGGTGGCTCTAATGCTTCAAATATATCCCTGTCTATTTCTCTCTCTCACACTCACTCATTCTTTCTCACACGCACACACACACACACGCATGCACGCACGAACACGAACACGCACGCACACACACACACATAGTTGAGCATCAGAGATTAGCCCTAATCTTGAAACCTGTGGTTACATAGACAGGAAACAAACTGTGACTTTATTTTAGGTATAGGTAAGGTTCTGGTGAGGGAGAAATATTACACAATGATTCAGTGAGGTCTATCTATCCTCAAACCAAGTTGTGCAACAGTTTGTTTCAAATATGTGTTGCCAGGTGAGACATTTAACTATTCTACAATATCACCAACAATGGGGATCAATATGGAAAGGTGTCTTCTTTTTTTTAACTTCTGTAGGTCAGGATACCAAATCCATTATAGTAAACAGTCTCCTTGGCAACACAGCATGGTCATAGACACGACTGCATTCCTTCTGGCCTCACTTGCACTGAATAGTGCTAAGACAAAGTTTCCGCTGTTCGTACATACAATGCCATGTTTTTAGTTAGTTAGTACATGAGGCCATAATATCAGACTGATTCAACATACACAAAACATCTGAAGCAAGTTTCATTAACCTTATATTCTTTATTTTTAAGAAAATATATTGGTTTAAGATTTTATTAGACCCTTAAGGTTAATACTGATCTCCATATGCCTCTTATCCTGATAAGGGGCAGTAAAACGTAATCTGTTTGTTATCACTAGTTAATAGCCTAGTTAGGAGCTATAATCCATGCGGATACATTTTTACTGCAGTGCCAAAATTGGCAGTGTTAAAACTTTTACTCTATTTTATATAAAATCTGGATGGAAATACATATTATGTCCAAAAAAGCTATAGGTACAATCGTTAAAATTTGTAATGGCATTGACTAAATCAGTAAACCATAAAAGTATACCAAATGTGTGGCTACCGTGGAACTCCATAAAAGATCAGTAAATCATTAACAAATTGGATTCATCTTTCCATTAGAATAAAACAGAGGGTTGAAGGGTTTAACACACTCATGAAGTATAATCAAACACAAACACATAATATTTAAAATTATTGAAACTTAAGCTTTGTTAAGGTAAGTGTTTTCACAATACCCTTCATTGCATTACAGTGTCACACAGACCCACATTGCATATGGAAACAAACAGTTTGACACTCCCTTTATCTTATCCTCCTAATAAATAAATACACTCTGGGAAAAGGGTGGTAGAGTGGTGTAACAAAGCGTGACTGATTACGGAGGTATAAAGGAAAGCGTTTTAATAACAAAATGGAAACAAGAACAGAATACACGTACAACATTAGCCTTAGCTGTGACAAACAATAACCTGCAGTGGGTGAACACAAATGCACAGAATATAAGGACAGGGGAGCAATCACGGGACGAGGAACAGGTGTGGGAGGCCCTGATTGCCACCTGTCGCAGATCGTTATTCAGTACTCCGGGGACGGCGTGCGAGAGCGCGCCTGACCGGAGGGTGCGGCCCCGCCGCGGGACACCGGCGTGACAAGTGGGATACATCCAACCCTCCCAGGAAATCTGGGATGCTAGTTGGCCATTATAATTAGCTTTACATATGTCATAATATGACATACTAACTAAGAGAGAGTAAATAATCCAAACTATCAAGTCTTTTGAGCTGATGATTGACATCACATGATGGTACATTATTGTGTTTATTTATTTGTTAATTTAGTCATTCACTTAAGGCTTTGTGGCATTTTTAATAAAGGTAAATGTACACTGACTCACAACCAGGTAAGCTCCAGGTTTTAAGCTGGAGGTGTCTTAGAAGGTGTCTAGGTCATTGTGATCCTGCATGATATTTAGTGAATTATACTGTATATGTTTTTCTCCCTTTCAATAGAAAAGGGTGATTTCATTGCATTAGATTTAGGTGGCAGCAACTTCAGGATCCTTCGAGTCAGGGTGAGCCACGAGAAGAAACAGACCGTTCATATGGAGAGTGAAATCTACCAGACACCAGAGGACATCATACACGGCAGTGGATCCAGAGTATGTTTACCTTGTAACATTTACAAGTGTCATTTGTAAACAGAGCACACTGTAGTCCATCTCTGTGTTCATTGAGATGGCCTTTTCCTTCTCTCTCTTCCCAGCTGTTTGACCATGTGGCAGAGTGTCTTGGTGACTTCATGGATAAACATAACATCAAAGACAAGAAATTACCAGTTGGATTCACCTTCTCGTTCCCGTGTCAACAGAACAAATTAGATGAGGTAAGACAACCTCCCGCCTCCTTCCTTGCACGTACACATATTCCCCGGCTTGGTCTATTGCCTGGCTCTCATTTATATTGTATTATGACATGTAATATAACATCCACAAGGGGAATTTTTATTAATAAAGGCCCTGTCCAGATAATCACATCTGCCAAGCTCTAGCCACTGAGCTCAAATGTAGACCGTACAAGAACTCACTTTCTCTCTGCTGCTTTCATGTCTGTCACCATCTCTAGGGCTATCTGATAACGTGGACCAAGCGCTTCAGGGCCAGTGGAGTGGAGGGAATGGATGTCGTCAAGTTGCTCAACAAAGCCATTAAGAAACGTGGCGTGAGTCCTTTCCCCAGTGTTACTAAATCACAGCCACAGACCCAGCTGGACAGGATTTGTGGTGGTGTCACATTTCCCATAAACACGCACTATGAAGGGTTCTCATTGTGACTAAGTGGATATATTTTGTGTTTCAGGACTACGATGCCGACATCATGGCAGTGGTGAATGACACAGTGGGAACTATGATGACGTGTGGATTTGATGACCAGCGCTGTGAAGTCGGCATAATCATTGGTACATGAAATAAAGCCGCACTGTTTAACAGAATCCCAAATGTATCCAGCTAAGCGTTTATATTTGAAACAGTGTAAACCTATATAGTGTAGGCTGGGGGTAGAGAGCAGTGCCAGTGTAAACCTATATAGTGTAGGCCGGGGGTAGAGAGCAGTGCCAGTGTAAACCTATATAGTGTAGGCCGGGGGTAGAGAGCAGTGCCAGTGTAAACCTATATAGTGTAGGCGGGTGTAGAGAGCAGTGCCAGTGTAAACCTATATAGTGTAGGCCGAGGGTTGAATGCACTGTGCATTAACAAAGAGATCCCGTTAGCCGTTAGCCGTTAGCCTTTAGCCGTTAGCCGTTGGCGTCACTGTCTGTCTGTCTGTCTCTCCATCCAGGCACAGGCACCAATGCATGCTACATGGAAGAGCTGCGTCACATTGACCAGGTGGAGGGGGACGAGGGCCGGATGTGTGTCAACACAGAGTGGGGGGCCTTCGGAGATGACGGGGGGCTTGAAGACATCAGGACAGAGTTTGACAGAGAAATAGACAGAGGCTCCCTTAACCCTGGCAAACAGCTGTACGGAAATGTTTTATTGAATTATAGTCATGCGTATTCATCAATTTAGTCCCTGTATGTGTATGTTCTTAGAAACCTCTTAAGAACAAACACATTATATATAGCTATACCCACTGGTCATCATGAAATATCTGGGAATTTTGTTTGCTGCATGTTTAGATTTTTTTTCCATTCGTGAAAATGTTAACTGGACGTGGTTTTACATTTTGCCATGTCTCAATAAATTTTAAAACCATCGTTCTTTTTTTACACGAGTTTACACGAGTAGTACATATGCAAGATTTCATTACATACATTTTCAAAAATTTTATTTTTTTTGTCATGCTAGCTATCTCTTTTACACGGACATTGTTTTGGTGACCTCTTTTACCATATATTTAGTCAGTGAGTCAGGAAAAATAAGAGAATTTGACATTTGCCTTAGACTGGGAACCCTGGTTTTAGGATAGACATTGACTGAGGCTCTAAAGAAACATTCCATCATATCATTGGCTATAATTACAAATACTGTGTATGTTGTCTTATATTTGTTTATAATCGCTCATAGCACTGTAGGCATGCTTCAAATATCTATTTATTTGTCATGTTTTATATTCTGCTCCACTCTCGGCCAGCTTTGAGAAGATGGTCAGTGGTATGTACATGGGGGAGCTGGTTCGTCTCATCCTAGTCAAGATGGCTAAAGAGAGTCTGCTGTTTGAAGGAAGGATTACCGCAGAGTTGCTCACCAAAGGAACTATTGAGACCAAGCATGTCTCGGCCATAGAGAAGTAAGAGCTCATTTCAAAGGAGAAGGCAACTCTTTCAGCTAGAATGACCAATGCATAATTTCATTTTCTCTGTCCCTTCCTGCCTCTTTTCCCTCTCTCATTAGGAGTAAAGAGGGGTTATGTAAGACGAGAGAGATTTTAACCAAACTTGGTGTGGAGCCCTCTGCTGAAGACTGCATTGCTGTGCAACATGTGTGTATTTTTGCTAATCCTGGTTCATCTGAACCCTTCTAGTCAGGTCAGGACAGGCTTTACAGGGGCACACAGTTTGTATCTCTGGAACCACAGGGAGAGAAGAGGGTGGTCCATCCTCTCTCAGGACACTCTTGACCTCTAGTGTGCCTTATAAGTCCCATACTTATGAAGTAGTTAAAGCAGCAGATGCAGTATTGTGTGTACAGTAGTGTTTAAAGAATGACGAATAGAGAAGATACTTAATTTCAAATGAGACATATATATTTTTTACAATATGTTTTTACAGCAGTGTTTTAATTGAAATACGTGTTTACTTGCTAAAGGTTATGTGTTCTCTTCTCTGTGCCAGGTGTGCACCATCGTATCGTTCCGCTCTGCCAACCTGATAGCTGCCACGCTGGGTGCCATCTTAATGAGGCTGAAGGAGAACAAAGGCGTGGCCCGACTCCGTACCACTGTAGGCATCGATGGATCACTCTACAAGATGCACCCACAGTGAGTTAGAAACACCATCTTTATGTACCTGTTCATATTTATACTTTATATAGGGACAATGATAGTGTAAATATCATCATTATCCCATACAACATACAGTGAGGACAGGTGTATGGCTTAAAGGTAGGCAAATACTGGGGAATAGCACTACTACTATTAGTTTTTCTTCTATAAATCTCTTACAGATATGCTCGTCGTCTCCATAAGACCGTCCGTCGCCTGGTTGCAGACTCTGACGTCAGATTCCTCCTATCAGAGAGTGGCAGCGGGAAGGGCGCTGCTATGGTGACGGCTGTGGCCTACCGACTAGCCGACCAATCACGACAAATCACCCAAACACTGTCGGAGTTTCGCCTGACAACAGAACAACTCCTAGAGGTGAGGTTGTTGAGTGGCGTGTGTGTGTGTCTGTGTGTGTGCATGTCTCCTCCACTATTAATGCTAATTGGTGTTAATGTCAGTACCTAAGTAGTACTAAGTCTGGGGGTGTTATCTTGGTAGGTAAAGCAGCGAATGAGGACAGAGATCCAAAATGGCCTCTCCAGGAGTACCCAGAACATTGCCACTGTCAAGATGTTACCAACATTTGTACGCAGTACACCTGATGGCACAGGTGAGTCCCGTGCACACACACATACACACACACATGCACAGTCCCAAATATGTTATATGTTGTATATATGGTATACTGTGTTCAGAGAACGGGGACTTCCTGGCGCTGGACCTTGGGGGAACCAACTTCAGAGTTCTGCTGGTGAAGATCCGCTCCGGGAAGCGAAGAACGGTGGAGATGCACAACAAGATCTATGCCATACCGCTGGAGGTGATGCAGGGAACAGGGGAGGAGGTGAGACAGACCAGTGATCCGTGCCGTTGATGAACACTGTCGATATCCTCGTCAACGTTTGCGCCTCGTGACGAATATCGCCCATATTCTTTGCCCTGTAGCTGTTTGACCACATAGTGCACTGCATCAGCGACTTCCTGGACTACATGGGGATGAAGAGTGGCCATCTCCCTCTTGGGTTTACCTTCTCCTTCCCCTGTCAGCAGACCAGCCTGGATGCTGTGAGTCAATGTTTTCTACCTGAGATGCTCTCAGTTGATGTTACAGCTGCTTCAGCCTTGATCTGACGTATGCCCGGCTACAGGGCATCCTGGTGACCTGGACCAAAGGCTTCAAGGCCACACACTGTGAGGGGGAAGATGTTGTGGGACTGCTGAGAGACGCAATCAAAAGGAGAGAGGTACAGTAAGCTTTTTAGCATCTTGTTAGCCTTGTTCTTTGTTTGACAATGCCTAGAATGTCTTACTTCTTTTTGACCTTATTGTTGTTGTGTGTGTGTGTGTGTGTGTGTGTGTGTGTGTGTGTGTGTGTGTTTGTGTGTCTATAAGCATTGGCTAAAGGTCAGAGGTGTCAACCGTACTTGAGTATGTGTAACTCTCTTTCAGGAGTTTCATCTGGACGTGGTGGCCATCGTCAACGACACGGTTGGGACCATGATGACCTGTGCCTATGAAGAACCCACCTGTGAGGTCGGACTCATAGCCGGTTAGTTTCGGAACATCTGTTACATTGTTTCTCTGCGATGGCACCCGTGAAGTGTGAAGAGTTTGTATTATTGCATGTTTTATTTTATTTTTTTTTTTTTTACCATTTCTCTTTTATCATTTGAAATGATATATTTATTTACATTTGCTTGTCTAGGCTGTGGCAGTAATTGTCACACGTAACATCTAAACCTGTCAAATATAACTTTTTTTTAAATAATATTTACCAGTGGGGTTTTTCATGGCATATTGTTAAAGCACACTTGGTTAAACCATTGTAGTCAAACCACCATTTAAAACGTACCTTCAAATAAAAAGCATAGCTTCCCCATTGACGTTCTCCCGTGGTGTGTTTGTGCAGGCACAGGCAGTAACGCATGCTACATGGAGGAGATGAGGAACATCGATATGATAGAGGGAGACGAGGGACAGATGTGCGTTAACATGGAGTGGGGCGCCTTCGGAGACAATGGTTGCCTTGACGACTTGAGGACGGAGTATGACCGGGGCGTGGATGAATTCTCCCTCAACCCAGGCAAACAGAGGTTGGACACGCACACACGCAATATGAGCAACCGAACGCATCACACACACACACTTGTGCATTCTTGACTCGTCAGTGGACACTGTGCTTTTGCAGAGTTTCACCTGAAGGATTTCTGTCTCTTACAGTTATGAGAAAATGTGCAGTGGCATGTATCTTGGCGAAATAGTGCGGAACATTCTACTAGACCTGACGAAGAGAGGCTTCCTGTTCAGGGGACAGATCTCCGAAACTCTAAAGACAAGAGGCATATTTGAAACCAAGTACCTCTCACAGATAGAGAGGTAGGGAACATTATTTGGTTCATTGTTTGTGCGTCCGTGTTTGCACACAAATGGAACAATGCATAAAATGCTTACTGCTAAGAATGACTAGATGTTGGCTCAGGTAGCTGATCCTCTGCTAACTGCTTTTCATAGTGACCGCCTGGCTCTACTGCAAGTCAGATCCATCCTGCAACACCTGGGACTTAACAGCACCTGTGATGACAGTATCATAGTCAAAGAGGTAATGGCTCAGAGGTTGACACCAAAGCACTTATCATACGTTGACATGGCCAGTTGTGAGCCATGCCAGTCAGTAGTCAGTTTGCCCAGTTCCTACATGGCAAGGTTTGTATGGAGGTTAGATATCAGCAATGTGTGTGAATACAGGTCTCATGAGTTGTTCAATCAGTCCCCATGCCAATGTGTTATAACTGTATCACAGTCTTTGTTTGACATTGGGTTACGAGTCAACATTTAGCGCATGTGTGATTTCAAAGGGATTCATTGTTGTGTAGGTGTGCGGCGCAGTGTCGCGGCGCGCTGCTCAGCTGTGTGGGGCAGGAATGGCCGCCGTGGTCGATAAGATCCGAGAGAACCGTGGCCTGGACCATCTGGACATCACCGTAGGGGTGGACGGAACGCTGTACAAGCTACATCCACAGTGAGTCGGATATTCTCCTCTCCAACCGTCTGTTTTGAAGTGTTCTGTATCTTCACATAAGCTCTGGCATTGCACCCTAGCGCCATAGAGCAGTACACAGAGGGTAGTGAATGGGTTGGCAAGTACTGGTCATTGAGCGGCGGTTCTCTCTTCTCCCCACAGTTTCTCCCGGGACATGCACCAGGCCGTAAAGGAGCTCGCTCCCCAGTGCAACGTCAACTTCCTGCTGTCAGAAGATGGGAGCGGTAAAGGAGCGGCCCTCATCACCGCCGTCGGCTGCCGACTGAGACAGGAGCAAAACAAATAACCGAATAGTCGTCCCGTCTTTGTTTCCTCCCCGCTTCTTTCCTCGTTTCCTTACCTTGCTTCTACACTTCTCTTCAGTACTCGTTTCCCTCCCCAATCAAAGAGCTCAGACTTCACTAGCATCGAATCATACTCCAATAGCTGCTTTAGCCTCGGCGTGAGAGAGACAAAAAAAACTGAATCTGCTTTGTCTGTGAGCGACAGCAGTCACGCACAATGTATAAGGTGTAGATTGATAAGCCAACAATAGCCTGTGTACGTCGCTCTGTGGTTACACTTTGTGAGATAAGCCACGTACATTTGCTGGACAGAAGCAGGACAGATCAACACCTCGTGAATGTGGGCAGGAAAGCCTTGTGGTTAGGTTAGGTTGACTTCCAGACGAATGGTTGTGAGCCCCATCCCCTGGTCTATATGCAAGTTGTGCTCCTTAAAACTTGATTGTACTGAATACTGTACATTATTGTACTCACTGTTGGATAACTTTAATGTAAACATGATTACATCTAAATTCCATCAATGAGGAGTTACAGTGAACTGATTTCAGAATACTGGGATTAGAATTGTGTAATGAAAATGACACTGTTGTTGGTAACTTCAATCTGATGGAGATCCATTTCATTGGATCAAATTATCTTTATTTATTTATGTGAAATAATTACACTATCCCACCTGCCTTTTTAAAATAAATGTATATTTTGCAACAATTATAAATAATGATAAATAGATTGCAATAACAATCAAATTTCACAGCTCCAAGAGCTACAGGGATTTTAAAACGGTGCTCTACGCCAAATTCCTATTAACTGCTTTGCTGTTGGCCTTATGGCCCTTTGTATGAGATAATATATATAGTGAAACAAAAGGGAATGTTTTTTCAGGCTTTCAGGTTTTTAAATATTTCACACAAATACTTGAAAGTACTGCTCTTTATTTTAGAGTGAATGTTACTGTGGTAAAGGAATAGTGGTTGGGGTAGTACCAGCCCCAGAGTCACAATAAACAGAGGCACTTCTGCAATGGCATGATTTGTAGATTAAGCCATCTGTCACTGCTGAATGTTACAATGTTAGTCTTAAAACAGATGTGCACTACTTTTAATAGTGTTAGTTCATGGTGTTTATTTTAAACCAATATCATTATTCAAGCCATATTTGCAATATACAGTCTTCAAGATCCTGAAAACACACACAGGTCTTTCTGAGTTATTTTATCTGATAATCTCTCTTGTCAGGGTTGTCTAAGCATGTTGATTGACATCTCCCTGACTCTACTGTACTGTATATGTTGCGTTGCTCTTGTTGGAGTGGTGAATCTTAGACCATGTCAATTGTTTCTTCAACAGACTGACAACTTACGGAATTAACTGTGGTCTTCAGTGGTTTATATTCTATTTTATAAATTGTGTTATATTTCAACAGGTTATGAGCCCATCTCAATTTCCATTTGTAATTGCAGAATCTGAATCCAACATTTATATTTGAACAATGCTTATATTTGCCTGTCATATGGAGAGTTTATAAAGTATACTGTCACTCACCAAAACCCATTATTTTGAAAGATGCTGATAATGATCTTAAAATGTATATTTATATTTCTTTCAAACTGCAGGTTCACACCAGTTGTTTCTTTGGAATTTGTCTCTAGTCTCTTGCAATTATTGCATTTATTCAATGCAGGGCCTTACGGTATACAGTATGTTGGTACAGTATGTCTGCGGGATCTTTTCTGATAAAGTGGCCTGAATGCCTATAAAGAATGGCTCTTTAAATGTCACCTTAATACCATGCTTAAAACCAGCTCAATCTGTAACCAGCACTAGCGCTTTATTAGCAAGTAGTTTACTTTACGTGATCAGAAGACATCTTTGCTTCTAAAGCTTAAATCCTATATCCAGTCCACATAAACACACACAAACACATCTTATGATCTGTTCACAGCCCACTGTATTCAACACTATCATACTGAATTAAAGACAAGCATTGTGTATGAATCAATTTGGGTGGTCATTCATGAGCATGGGCCTGGGGAAGACTATATTAGGAGAGCTGTGCCTCTGCCAGTATTCCAGGAATTACAGATGTTTTTAATAAATCCATAGAGATTACATTAACAAGGATGCATGATACATACTGTATACTTAAGTATGTCATGAAGTGAAATAACTGAAAATATAAACATTTCACTGTGAGCCAAGTCTCACTGAATCATAACTTAATTTTTATTTGATATGCAAGCATAGTAAATGCTCAGGTCACAGGTCAATCAACATGCTGTTTTAGTGGATAACAAGTGTATGATTTTTAGTTTCACCTTACCTTTAGGTTACGTTAATGCTCACGGAAACATACAAATGTTTCATGGAATCAATGTCATAGCTAAAGTATTAACAACTGACTTCACGCAGGTTTCACATTCTCTACAGCACAGTTTCAATATAAAATATTATCAGAACATCATTGCTTCATTAGCATACATTAACATACTTTGATTATAATGCTGAAATTGAATTTATTTTACTATCATGACAACATGTCACATTATGAATTAACCAGTGGGTCACAATATACAGATAAACATATTCTGTAAATGTACAGTATATGGACAATATTAAATCAGTGTCACTATAGAATATGGAAAATATCCATAATATAACTGCTTTTTGTTGTTGTCGTGAACCATTCTGGACCTAGATTTTATGAAAATGTCTCAGTACATACAACAGCAGCTATGACAAATAGATAGGCACTCCAGACTGTCTAATGTCTAATAATTAACAAAATAAATAATACAAAAAGCTTAGGAGTAAAACTTAAACATCCATTCAAGTAAATGAAGGCAGGTAAAACAAAAGGTTTAAGGCTTTGTTCTGACTCCATGAGGTACTGCTTTATGCTCTGGGAATGTAGTTCCATAGGCACTGCCTTAAGACAGAATAATATCTGACAGCATTGAAAAGGGAGCTCATGAACAACATTATACATTTCTTCAGCTGTGGTCAGGAGGAGCTATTGGTTGACTCCCTTGGACACAGTGAGGAGTTCAGTGATGGTGGGATGTGGGGTGGGGTGGAAAAATGACAAACCACAACTCCTCCAAAATTGAGAGGAGACAGATCCAGGATGCACCACAGAAATGAGATCCTACCATCTCTAGTACACGTGCGTGTGTGTGTGCGTGTGTGTGTGTGTGTGTGTGTTTGTGGTGGAGGGGGACAACGTGTAGGTATATCTGGACTGTCTGTTTGCCATGCTCAATCCAACCAGTTCAAAATGAAGCTGTAGATCCTGGGTCAATATGGAGAAGCACAGGGTTGATCCATTACCCCATCGTCTCCCTTGTCAGTGCCTACGCTCAGGCTTCTATTCAGCTGTCTGCATTGGCTTTCTCTAGCAGGCATGTGCTGTCCCGTGTCTCTCTGCCGGCTCAGCTGGCTGTGCAGCGGCGCGTGTGCACTTACAGACACGCGTGTGCTCATGGTGACACGGAAGGTGTGTGCATGCTGCAGCTCCATCTTGTCCTCTTCCGAGACCTTGATGAACGGGCACCAGCTGAAGGCATGGCGGAACCCGGCCCGAAACCTGCAGAGAGGAACAGATAGTGCGTGTGTGTGCGTGTGTGCGCGTGTGCGTTCACCAGCACTATGAGGACATTTAGAATTTCGGGAAATGTTTTATTCCCCCGTGTGTGCGTTACCTTTGGTTCAGACAACAATATATGATAGGGTTGTACATCGTGGAACTCATAGCCAGCCAGAATATTGCCAAATACAACTATAAATCAAAATAAAGAGAATATTTATAGTTTCTATATACAGCATGTACAGTATATATACACAGTATACACAGTATATATATATATATATATATATATAGAGAGAGAGAGAGAGCGAGAGAGAGAGAGAGAGAGAGAGAGAAAGAGAGAGAGAGAGAGAGAGAGAGATCTGTAGGCCTACCTGCTGAATATAGTGCTCTTTATAAATATCTTTGTTAAATGACCCCAATATGAAATAGAAGTGATAGGGCAGCCAGCAAAGGGCAAAAGTTGTTACCACGACAACCATCATCTTCACTACCTGCAAAACAGCACAAATAACATGTTAGCTATTTGGAGCTATTCTTTCTCTTATATTGCAGCTGTATCGTTAATCAGTTTTATAATGATCTTTTTCTTATTGTTTTAATTATTATTTATAATCTAATAATAATATAATTATTAGTATTAGTATTATAATAATAATTATTATTACTATTATTATTATTATTTATATAATTATTTGTATTACCTTTCTTTTAGCAGTTAACTGGTTGCGATAGTGGTCAGATGCCTCCCCAGGTATGTGGGCACCCCACAATGAACGACCAACCAAACTGTAGGTCACTAGCATCACCAGCAGAGGGAGCAGGTAGATCAACAATATCACTGCCAGCTGGTAACTACAGACAAAAAGATCAGTCAAATTCAAGTCTCAGGCTTCAGATTGCATGTCATTGTACTGTATGTAGGCTACTGTATTCTGTCTGTCTGTCTGTCTGTCTGTCTGCATGTGTAGCCATAATGGTACAGTTGGATGTAAGTAACTAATAGTTACGAATAGGAAGGGGTACCTTGTTGGAGACGTTACTGACCTCAGACTTGTAGCATTGCTTGTGCTGATCAGGATATACTCAAAATGGATGGGAGTTGGGCTTTAATATACTTTCATTACCTTAGCTGATGCGTTCCTCCATAATCATCAGGCCAGTCCACCTTACAGACAGTTCTAGGGTAGTAGAATGTTGTCACACTATAGTAGCATTGAGGGAAAGCCAATGAGAATGCCACACCCCAAATCAGACCAATGACAACCTTGGTAGAGGTGGAGGAGAGGCGGGGCTTCAGAGGGTGGACGATGGCCATATACCTGAATGTGGAAAAAGAGATATAGAAACAGTTATGACCATACTGGATGTATGCTGGAACATCTTGCTTGACACATTCATGCTTACATGGTGCAACCAAGCAGTCATAGTCTAGTGTACATGGCTATCATTTAAATTATTCAATTACTAAATAATTATTAATACAATTATTACATTATACTGCTCAACTCTATACTATAGATCTATCACCAAATTACAAATATCCTAGATCGTCCTCCAACTACATAACAACAAAATTATAGCAACCTGAACGTTTATTCACACTCTTCGAAAACCAAAATCCAAGCCAGAAACTTTGTGTTGTCTTAGATTCAGATCTAAATGTCAATAGTAACATCAAATAATTCATATAATCAAGCTATATCATTTTCGAACATAACACAACTAAGAAGATATATGTCCAATGTATTGTTCCAGGTCTCCCAAATCACGCTACTTTACCCAAAGCAAAATGATGCTGCTGGACGTCACTAAGTGGTTTGGGGCCAAAATGCATTAAATGCTCTCATAGAGCACAACCTCTTAGGCCATCTGGGACCAGACTCCTGTAATCCAGACTTTAAAAATGGTTTAATACCGTAATGCTGGGAGGCGAGTGCATAACTTCAAGGTTTGTAAAATAATAGTAAACACAATACAGGAATGAGAACAAACATTATGATTAACATCATCTAGACAAGGAGGGGCAGGTGAATCTAAGAAGAAAATCAACTATGAAACATGGGTCAGAAACAGTGACAATGAACAGAAACAAAACACAAGGAAAACGTAGACCAATACTAATTTCAGGCTATGGGTACAGTATGCAGTACAACATGTTTTCTTACCTGTCCACGGCTATAGCAGCCATTGAGTATATTGAAGAAAACACAGCAGTGATAGGAAAAAAGTTCTGGAATCGGCAGTATCCCAAACCAAAGTACCAATCGTTGTGAAGTGCATAGACAAAGTTAAATAGTGTGTTGAAAGTTGCCATGGACACATCAGAAAAGGCCAAATTGACGATGAAGTAGTTGGTTACAGTTCTCATGCGCCTGTGAGCAAGGATAATCCATATTACTGTCACATTTCCAGTAACAGAAACTAGAATTATCAGAGAGTAGACTATAGCCCAGAGTGCCACCTAGAGTTGGAGAGGAGAGGAGAGGAGAGGAGAGGGGATGAGAGGAGAGGAGAGGAGAGGAGATGAGGGGAAAGGAGAGGAGGGGAAGGGATGGGAGAAACAGACAATTGTATTATAAATGCTACTTATGTTCAAAGAGATGGTTGGGAAGGGGAGCAATTTTGGAAAGGGGGAAGATGGAGATTTGTTTTGGGGGGGGGCATATTAGGCTACAAACATTACACCAAAACATTGAATTGTTAATGAATAAGAGTCTCTCTAGAAGAGAAATGCAAATATTATTCTTTATTACATTCTATAAATTGTTGTGTATACCCTAGCCCTATAGGGCTTCACTCCTAATATAGGGCTAGATGTGTTGTTGTAATATATTACATGTTGCAATATGTTGTTGTATATGTAATATGTTTTAATATGTTATCAATAAATCAAATGGTGTTTTTCTATTCATTTAATTATTCAATAACCAAAGCAATTGTGGTGTCTCATAGAACATTTTGTAATAGAAATTCATTTTTAAACTTTGACCTACCTGCCAGTTTGGTTGTTGGAACTGATTCCCGGTAGTCTCGTTCCAATCATCTTGCCAATCAGTGGTTACTGAGATCGGCAACCGAGTCGTCTCCATGTCTTTGTTATTCTGCTGAACGAGGTTGTCAGTGTCCATTACCTGTTGATAGTTGTTTGCACAACTATAGGAATAACTTTGCTTTACCATGAAGATCGCGTTTAATGCTCATGAGTGGTGTTTTTATTATTTCCTTAGTAGGCTATGCATATGGACTGAAGACATCTTTTTTTATGACCACATATTGCCTATTTATCAATTGGTGGCGGTATCATACTGTAGACTCCGTTTATGAATATCATTTTTTAACAAAAATAAATAGACTATTACTTCATTACGCAGTTAGACGTCTGTGTGTTGTGAACTTGGCGTTTACTCGATGATTAAAACAATTCGGCTATAGGCTACACGATCTTACTGATCTAGTGTTAAACTAAAAAAATATATAATATAATATCAATATCAATATATTATATGTCACGTTAATTATAAAGGTGAAATTGTTTTTAACTATCTGGTGTAGTTGTAGCATATCTTACCTTTGTATAGTTGTGCATAGAGGTCATGTCTTTTAAACTCGTCTAAAATTTGGCATCCGTTGGAAGTTCATCATCGAAAAATCCATCTACATTTTTAATCAAACGCATGATAAATCCCAATTCCATCAAGGACATCTCGAGACAACGACCCCTCTCTCTCTCTCTCTCTCTCACACACACACACACACACACACACACACATGCACGCACGCACGCACGCACGCACGCACGCACGCACGCACACACACACACGCGCGCGCACACGCAAGATCTTTGGCATGTTTTGATACTGTATACACAAAGACATAGAATTATAGCTCACATGTTCTTGTTTAAGCTTTGTAACGGAGGGAGCGCGCAATCCAAATGCGGCTGCAGAGAGGCAACATATCATTGGTGCTTACGCGTGCGTAAATGTTCATTCCATTACAGCATGGGAATATTCCTGGAACATCAATTATTTCCATGATATTTCACGCTTTATGAATGTGATTTCTTCTTCACTGATTTCATTGTCAACCAGATAATAGCTCTAATTCTAACGTCTGTGTAAAAACAGCATAATACATTTGGCAACATTTCAGAATAGCTTTTCAGCTTTTCAGCAATGCGTCCGCACGTGTGTGTGTGTGTGTGTGTGTGTGTGTGTGTGTGTGTTCGTGCGTGACACACACAGTAAGAGGGAGAGAGAGATGTGAGGAGTGAGAGATAGAAAGAGAGAGAGAGAGTGAGAGAGAGTGAGAGAGAGAGAGAGAGAGGGAGAGAGAGAGAGAGAGAGAGAGAGAGAGAGAGAGTACATCAACAATCATATGACGGGGAACTCCATTCAGTATCTTATCACATGTGCACATAGACACTGCGTGAAACTGCTGACTTCAACCAGAGTTATCAGAGTTATGCGTAACGGTCGGTTTCGTGCTAGTCCAAAATGATAACGGTATGAACAGTTCACCATGCAGATGGAACCAGCCCAAAGGGCCGCAGCAGGTCTGCCGTTTAATTTCACTTCGACATTCGACCAGTACACATGTTGTAATAATAAAAATAGTAGTAAAAAGTGGCTTTATGTTTTGTCACGGGACGCTGATGCTGACACAGACTAGATCAGATGATGAAGCTTTACGTTTTCAGCTCCTTTGTCTTGCGTCGTCCCATAGCCTTTATTTCACACAGCATAGACTAACACAATAACCCCGACTTCCGTTTGGTATGCGTGTATTAAAGTAGAGAAATTGCATTATTTTACATCTCACTTATAATAACAGACTTCCAGGAGGACCACTATACGTGTATCGGTTGGATATACGCACGGAACAGTCCTCAAGAGTTCCAGGTGTGACAACACGGAAGTCAGGATCCCAACTGTGCAAGTGTCTGTCAGCAACCGATTACGATGTCTGGCAACAATGACGAAGTGCGGTATTGCCAAAGATTCTCATATATCGTGCTCAAATTCATTCTGTTTAGCTATGCTATCATCTGGTGGGTGAGTAGCCAATAGGCAATGATTATAATGTGTCGATACTACAGTTGTTATTCTAACAGCGCACGTCAGCTACAGCACAATGGAGGAGCAGGGCGTTTGTTTTGTGGGTTGGCTACATACTGTACATATTCCTAGGATTTACATTTTCGTAACATTAACAGTAAGAGCAGACAAAATAACAATGGTGATATCCACTGATCAACCCATGTTCCTCTGTAAAGCGAGTAGAGCTAGCCTATTTCAAGCCGTACAGGTGTTAAGTTATTCAGCAATGGGAAGCAAACGGAAGTGTTGTGTTGCCACAGCTCTGGAATCTCTATACGTTATAGGCTATTCTATATGGGGAAGAATAAGGATACTAAAAACATTAAAGTGTTTGAAGATACAGTAGCCTAAATCATAAGCATTATTTGAATATGTTGATTTTCATATTCCAACACCTAGCCAATTTGAATTTAGTCTAATCGGTAATTTATCAGATAGGTCCACAGTACATCTATTTGATATATATATATATATATCTCAAATACAGCCAAAGATATAGGCTCAAGTCTAAAATGCATAAAGTCGTACAGTGTAGGCTAATATAATATTTGGACACTAGAGTCAACATTTCTAATTCTAAGAACCAGGTTGTCAAAATGTCAGTTCCACTTCCTGCCACCTATCTCTTTTTTCAGTTTCAAACCCAAAAATGTGAATTTGTTTGGAAAAATGCTACTTTTTGAAAGTGAATATAAGCAGCGCAGTCAGGATCTAGGCCTAACAAATGTTCCGTAAAATTTTAACACCGGGTTAAATTGTTGTCTTGCCTGAAATAATTTCAATTGCTCTCACTTAGATGAGGTCAGATTTTATTTGTGGAAACCAGTGGTTGATTGATGTCCTACTACTTAGTGTTGTTTGCAGTATTTCCTGAATGTTGACCTATTCCAGTATTGCCTGTTTGGGGGGCATACTCTGTTTTAAAATGTGAATGAAATTATATCAAGTGCCAATATTTGAATGAAAGTCATTTGGTGTGGGCTGGCTTATTGCCATTAGACACAGCAAGACAGGCCATGTAGGGAAAAGTCATCATGCTGTAATGTAAACATCAAATTGTTTTCCTTCCTATCCTGCACCCACCCTCATTTTAATGCTTTCTGTACAGGCTATTTAAGGTTTTATTCTGTCAACCATACATTATATGCAGGCTGTCTACATCACATCACAATGCACAATATTAGAACATCAAGTCATAGAATGTGTACATTTAGCTTATACAATATAATATCTGCCACATAATTGAGGAAAAACCAACATTT
Source organism: Amblyopsis rosae (assembly GCA_025399935.1). Taxonomy (NCBI): domain Eukaryota; kingdom Metazoa; phylum Chordata; class Actinopteri; order Percopsiformes; family Amblyopsidae; genus Amblyopsis; species Amblyopsis rosae. Next base: position 16,878 of record JAODTR010069046.1, on the reverse strand, counting down.
TAGGATTATTTATTACACTTACACTAGTTTCAAATCACCAGAGGAGTGTTGTAAGGGATTACACCAGTGATCCTCACACATGTTCACATAGCCTGTTTATCTTGCAAACAGATGAGAGAAACAATACATACATCTAAAAGACAGAAATACAAATTTTGAGGACCTTAAGAAAACACAGGACTTCAATGAGTCCTGTGAGATTGTTGTATTAATATAGAATTTAAGAATACAATTCTTTTAGACCTACTGCCCATCTTTAAAGAGCAACCGCTGTTGCATCTCTCCAACTGGGGTTGGACAAACATGGCTGGTTTTACAGACATGGATTAAGCCTAGTCCTTGACTAAGAACTTTTTGTTTTAGTCTTGGACTATAGGCTTAATCCATGTATGTGAAACCGACCCTGGGTGAATCTTCAAAAACTGGCTGCTCTGTGCAGGTTTCCAAGCATAATCGTTACAAGCGGTGGCGAATTAACAACAATATGATGTATTGAGAGAATGATAAAAACAAAACTGACCATTCAAAATGTACTTCGTGAGTGTGCCGTGCTGCCAGCATATTCACTTTTGAATAGACATGTTCTGAATAATTATGTTCACCTGGGTGAAATAAAATAATTCAAATAATGTTGACTATGTTGCATTCCAATATATATAGTCTTTTACATACGAGACATTGACTGCATTCATGTTGTCGAGGCTCTATAAAAGCAGAAGTGTAGGTTACAGATAGTATGCATGTGTAAATCTAGATTAATTTAGATGACTAATTGAATACAAAATGTTTTTATCAGTGGTGATGAATGTGTGATTTCTGTGTTTTTCTGTTCTATTGCATTTATTATTGTAGTAATATTAAGTACTGTACATTTACATATACTGCAGTTTGGACATTAAACAAAATCACTAACATCTGAAACTTGCCAAAACACTAACAAGTCTTTCTTGTTTTCTGCTTTCCACTCAATTTGTAGTTCTTAGAGAAATTTGAGAATTGAAAAACCAAATTAGCTACAGCATTCTGAATTATATGCAACTAAAAATGTTACAAATTAGCTATATAAAGGGCCGTCGAAGACCAAACTAAGACACAGGATATGTAACAAAATTGTAAAACAAGCTACTGCATAACTAAAAAATATATAAGCTTACTTTAAAGAGTAACTTAACACTAAATTGTGTTTGTAGTTTTTTTATGTTTCTGTAAACTAAATAATATGACTGAACTCTTCACAAGAGACATCAATATTGTCAAAATTCCAGTTTTTATAAGATCAGGATGTGATTGAATATAGCTCTACACGTCATAGCTGCTTAAATTCACCAAAGGTAGCTTTTTGTTTCTGACTGTACTTTTGGTCTGCATACAAATCAATTGATGATAATGGGGTAACTGTGCTAACTGCTTAACGTGTGTTATAGGTTGAAAGTATCCATGCATTAACCACACTTTTTCAGTTGATAGGTGGGTTCATTCTGGCCATAGGGATCTATGCAGAGGTGGAGAGGGAACGCTATAAGACATTAGATGCTGTATTTCTGGCCCCAGCCATTATCCTGATTATTCTTGGAATCCTGATGTTCATCGTGTCCTTTCTTGGAGTCCTGGCTTCACTAAGAGACAATCTAACACTCCTGAAAGTGGTGAGATTATTCTGTTCTACTGTATTCATTATTTTATTTAGTCTGGTGGACTATGTTGGATAATAACATAAGTAAATATCATTACCCAGTTTTCCTCTTTGTTTGTTAAAATTGCAAAACCATAAACATCAAAAAGAAGTGTTTTTAGTGTGACATTGTGGATGGAATAGATTTGCTGAAAGCCAAAGCAGCACACTGTCCAACTGTGACACATATATGGTAAAGGACCCACCATACGCGTACAGTATGTGTGTATATATACACAGTACATCCCTGTCATGCTCTTCACTAATATCTAGACATGCATAGTGTGTCTGAACCAATGTTATTGAAGGTCAGCCATGGCAGGGGTATTATTCTACTGCATAGTGTTGCTGCCATTTGCAATTATCGCTATATCACGTTGCACAATATCATATCAAAAATGTTGCAGGAAGTGCAATATTCAGATATACTGTATATATATCTATCTAAATTTTTTTGAATATGGATTGAGTTGTTAAGCACTCTTTCTGTTTTGTAATTGATGCATAGTTCATGTACATGTTGGCTACATGTCTGCTCTTGGAATTGCTTGGAGGAATTGTGGCATTGCTGTTTCGCAACCAGGTAGGCCAACTGTCAAACATAATTTTTGATTGTCAGATAACAGTGCTTCTGAATTGTCTTGTAAATTAGAAAAGTGTGCCAATCCCTTTATAATAATGGCACATTTTAAATAAAATGAACTATTTTGAAAGTTTTTCTAAATACTTTATAATCTCCTCTGGTACTTGTTCTACTAATTCTCAATCCTATTTATAAATCCGTACCACATGCAGGACTATACAATTCTTCAGGTTGTGTTAGTTTTGTTTTGCCCAGCTCAGCACTTTTGTTTTTTCCGACAATACATTAACATTAGTGATTTTCCTTTTCTTTTTTTTTTCATGATCCAATTATGTTAGAAAAAACTAAGTATACAGAATAAAGAAGCGACTAAATCCTAGGGGACAGTAAAGTGTACAGTATTCAGGCCTAACGGCGTTCAAAGTGTACAAGCCTGTTCTATCAGCATACTGATAATAAATGTAAATTACAATTTAAGTGCTGATTAAATATTCAAGCTCTTTTACCTGTGTCTATCTTTCTGCCTAAGCCCCCCTCTCTTTTCATTTTGTATTTATTTAATTCTAGTCATAGTTTTATTTGTTAATGTTCCTTATTAGCTTCTGTCTGTGTCATAATAGACGGTAACATTTGTACTACTAATGCTTAGACAGCATGCCCGACTTAAGTGCATCTCAAAATGGGGGTGGAGGGCACCCTTGAGGTTTTACGCGACGACTCAAATGGGTGGCAATATGGCAACCATAAATTATAATAAAATAGAAAACGGATGAATATGGATTAGCATAGTATAAACAGCAAATGCATTTACTTAGACTGGACATTGGCGTAATTAGATGAGATTTTAAAACCTTTTTGTAAATCCTCCATGCTCAATTATGTAGGAGAAAGTGAGCATACATTCAGTTTTTGGAGATATTCATATACTAACCATATCATGACCATTGGACCAGATTGTAAGTGACAGATTTTAGTGTCAGACTGTACTATTTTAATATTCCAGTTCACTGCACCGGTCACCTTGCCTGTTGAAGGCGAAGATGACAAATATTTGCTTAGTAAATGAGCAGATTGCACTACAGTACACATTTCCTCTCTGAACTAATGTCTGCATCAAGACAGCAAAATTAACATACAAAATAAATCTTATCTGTAGGAGAACATAAAAGGCTACTATTCTCTTTAGCAAATATAACATGATAACATGTATGATCCATTCAGCTATTGCCACATTTAAGCATGTCGCTTGGGATAAAACTGTGCTAAATTTGGAATTATTCAGTCTAATGTTAATTATTTTTTGTCTGTCTGTCTCCCCAGACCATTCACTTGTTGAATAAAAATATTCGTAAAGGCATGGTGAACTACTACGATGACCTGGACTTCAAAAACATTATGGACTTTGTCCAGAAGAAGGTAGGCCACTACAGCAACACAAGTTGTACTCGAAATGCATACTTTTTTACGTACGTATTTAATGTATTGCAAATTAGCATGTGTCACGCATTGCCTATCCACCAGAGGTAACTGGTTCACGACCTCCAGCCCAATAATAGAAAATATTTAATTCAAGTAGTTCGGAAGCTTGCAGTACAATAATGGAGCCTCACATGGTAAACAACTGCAGTCAGTCAAATTAGAAAAAAAAAGAATGTAGGGAAGGTGGAGTCGCTACGTTATTCCCAAAGCTTGTTGTGCCGTACTGCTTAAAATGTTGTCACTGTACATGTACCTCTGCTACACAACGACTGCAGTTACATGCTGCATGGTTCTGCTATGCATATACTGTAAGTAAATGTTGAAATCGCATAGCGGAAAACAGGTGCACATCATCTTTTTGTATATCAATGGCACCGAGGAACTGTTAAAAGTAGATCAGAGGCTTCATCCCCGTATTGCTTTCGTGCGTACTATGAACCGCTACTGCCAACAGATGAAGGAGAGACTTATCGCACACTCAATGGGGTGAAGCCATAAGAGTGACCTCAAGTTAACACCCGCATCTCATCTTGGGCCTGTGACCCAGCAACATCGTGTAGATTCTGGTTTTAGGTTTTAAGGAAGTTATTACTGCAGGATCAGTGCCAGAAGTGAATGGAGGGTCAGAGGATAGCAGCTTCTTTTTAGATTTAAAATGTGATTGCACCAAGCTCATGAGCTGTATTTACTCAGAAGCCTATTCCGGAATCTGTGTAGACACTGGGCCTACTATCTGTGAGAAAACAAGCCGTAAGCAGAAACCACTCGACCTCGACACCAAAATCATTATCCTGGATTTCAACATAAATGGCACTGGATGTAGCTTAAATGGTGCATGAATAATGTAACACAGTGGGAGTTGATTTTAGCTCTCTCAGCCATTTGAGCAGCAGCAATGCTTCTGACCAAGGGATGCCATTGAGAAGGATTCAGGCGTACACAGTGTTTCTCTGCTCCTGGACTATGGCAGCAGTGGATAAGCGAAGCCGTTTGCCTCATTCCTAAATGGATGGAATGACAGCTTGTAGTCCGGCAGCCCCAAGTCAGAGTGGTGTAGCCTGGAACACGTTGTGCGTGAGTCCATCGTAGTCCGCTGGGAGATATTATTGTTCACCAAACACTGTCTGAGAATCTGATTAGGTGAACTTAAAGCAAACCTTATTTTGTTTATGCACATACGTACACACACGCACACGCCTTACCTATTTCTTATTCTAACTGAATCATAGAAATAGCTGTCCCAGTGATTGACTAAAGCAGTTTATATGGCCATAGTCCTATAAATGGAATGTTAATATTGTGTGCGGCCATACGTCCTCTTAGAGACACCCAAATGCTTTAATCATTAAGTGGAGAATGATCTATCATCCTTTTGTATAAAGAACATGCTAATGGTAGTGTTTTATTATATAATAAAAGATTGCTTTAGCACCACTGCATGGTCCTCAATAGTTTAATTTGTATCTTACCCAATGTATTCACTAAAGTGCTCTACTAGAACTAATACTAATAAATTATATCTTTTGAGTTCATAAAATAATGGACTTGTTTTGTAGCTTTCCATTAGCTACTGTACCATTTGTAATTATACAAGAATGTGTCACAGCACCATTGCAATACATTGTAATTTAATGCAAACAGTCTAGTTAATTGCAACGCATCTCAAACGCCCGTTTGGCATCATGCCAGCGCAGCAGAAATGTGTTCTGTTTATTATACTGTTTCTGATCTGATATTATTTCCTTAATCCATCTATTTCACCCATCTCCATTTTATTCATCTCCTCTTTCAGTTTAAATGCTGCGGAGGTCAAGAGTTTAAGGACTGGGAGGTCAACATGTACCACAACTGCTCTGCTCCTGGGCCACTAGCCTGCAGTGTTCCCTACACCTGTTGCATTACGACTAAAGTATGTTTTAAATATTCACTTCTGTGTACTTAATGGAATGGAGTAGGGCAGACTAGAGTATATAAGCTAATATTATCACCACTCTAATCTCTATTAACATATAGTCTGCATATGAATGCAGAACCTGTAGTCAACAGCACAAGATGCTGATAGTGAAAACATCCAGGTTTCCATAGATTGACAAATAGGGATGTACCTGTCTGGCAAATCATATAATCCATTGGCATGATTTTCAGTCATGATGTTGATAATAATCTACAAACCGTTGAGTTATGATAATCCTGTGTATTTTGGAAAGTGCAAGAGATTGTATACTATTTGCAGGGGTCCGGGAGACTCTCGCAACATCATTTTAAACGGTTTGCCTATTGAAAGTGTGGAGTTCAGCCGGAGCACAGCTCCTATGTACCGGAATCCAGCTCCGACTGGCTCCAGCCCAATTTAGTCCTTGGTTATATTTCACCAGAATGTAATGGTCACATTAATATTATCAAGCTGATTTGTTTAGTAGCCATCATGGGTTATCAAACCTTGATCGTCTTGAACGCTATTATTGACAAAAGTATTGGGACATCCCTCCGAATCATTGAATTCAGATGTTTTAATCACTTCCATGGCCACAGGTGTATAAAATCAAGCACCTAGGCATGCAGACTGCTTCTACAAACATTTGTGAAAGAATGGGTCGCTCTCAGGAGCTCACTGAATTCAAGCAATAGTACTGTGATAGGTTGCCACCTGTGCAGTAAGTTCATTTGTGAAACGTCCTCCGTACAAATATTCCACGGTCAACTGTTGGTGGTATTATAACAAAGTGGAAGTGATTGGGAACAACAGAAACTCAGCCACAAAGTGGTAGGCCACATAAAATCACAGAGCGGGGTCAGTGCGTGCTGAGGCACAGTGTTCAGAAGTCATCCACTTTCTTCCAAGTCATCCAATAGCTACAGACCTCCAGACGTCATGTGGCAATGCAGTGGTGTAAAGCACGCCACCACTGGACACTAGAGAGAGACACAGTGGAGACGTGTTCTCTGGAGTGACCAATCACGCTTCTCTGTCTGGCTATCCAATGGACGAGTCTGGGTTTGGCGGTTGCCAGGAGAATGGTACTTGTCTGACTGCATTGTGCCAAGTGTAAAGTTTGGTGGAGGGGGAATTATGGTGTAGGGTTGTTTTTCAGGGGTTGGGCATTGCCCCTTAGTTCCAGTGAAAGGAACTGTTAATGCTTCAGCATACCAAGACATTTTGGACAATTTCACACTCCCAACTTTGTGGAAACAGTTTTGGGGATGGCACCGTCCTGTTCCAACATGACTGCGCACCAGTGCACAAGGCAAGGTCCATAAAGAGATGGATGAGCGAGTTTGGTGTGGAGGAACTTGATGGCCTGCACAGAGTCCTGACCTCAACCTGATAGAACACCTTTGGGATGAATTGGAGCAGAGACAGGTTTTCTTGTCCAACATCTGTATCTGTGCCTGACCTCACAAATGTGCTTCAATGGTCAGCCTTCCCAGAAGAGTTGAAGCTGTTATATCTGCAAAGGGTGGGCCAACTTCATATTAAACCCTACGGATTAGGAATGGGATGTCATTAATTAATCCTAATGTGACAATTACATTTATCTGAAATGTAACTACTCCGCAGTCATTTGATATTACCCCACTCTCTTATTGAGTACCCCATCCTTGGATGTGTTACTACTAGGTTTATCAACATTATGGAAGTGCATTTCTTTCTCTTTTTTTCATAATCTATATTATGACATGAAGGGTATATTCATCAAATTTCAATTGGAAATGTTGGAAGACCATATGTGGGCCTCATTATCTGTTGCTTTTTATGGATATTCATTTTAAGTAATTATTTACAGCAATTTGCCACAATAGTAATTTTGATTAAGCCTCACTATGGCAACACAAAAAGCACCCCATGCTTCCCTTATTCATACACCCTCACACCTTATATGTGAAGTCTGTAAAATATCCTAAAATAATATGGAACTCTTACTCTGTAAAATCAGTTGTTATATTGAAGGCCTTGCTATTTTAATGTTTGTTGTTAAGTAACTAAGTGAGAACACTATGCTAAATGCTGTGTATATTTTAAATGTAAATTCTTAATATAGTGAAGTTATTGGGCTCCTACATGTCATTTCCTCTACCATATAATTTAGTTTTGGTGCATCATCTATCATGTCCACGGGAGTGTTTTCTTAGTAATAATATAATCTTTATTTATATAGCACTTTCATACAGAATTGCAGCTCAAAGTGCTTTACAGAGGGAAATACATGCACAGTTGTGCTTCCCATAAACTAATACAGAGAAACAACATTAGAGAAACAAATGGTTAAATTAATCAGATTTAAAAAAGTGCATGAGGTATTTCCCATGTCCTTTTTGTTTCTATGTCAGATTACCATTAGAAATGTAAGGGTATAAAAATGGTAAAATGAAAACAATAAAGATGCATAACATACGTTCCTAAAATGGTTAAAGGATCAGAATCAGATGAATCAGATTTCTTTTTAAAATTATAAGAGATATAAAACCGTATCTTTTGTTGCTATGTCAGAAGGTCAGCACCATGCGTATAGCTAATCTGGTGGAGGAAGTGCATATTCCAGTAGCAGTTTAGTTATCAGTGCATGTCTTTTTGGATGGTTATATCCCCTTGTCCCCACTAACCTCAGTGTAGGAATTACCGAGACTCCCTCGTACGCATAAGAGGGTGCTGCCTCACATATACAGACCCTGCATGTATATTCACCAAACAACTACAGACTATTAGACTGCTTGTTCGGTGAGATTGATACACAGACAACGGGACGAGTGTTCATACTATACGTAATCTGTCTCTGGTCATCGTTGTATTCAATCTGTAGGAAACAACTTAAATGTGCATTATTCTATCAGTGTATAATAGCAAAATGCAGCTGCCTTTCAAAGACTCAAGCTCAACTGAAAAGTTTGTGAGAGAGAGAGAGAGAGAGAGAACAGAAACATTAAGGTGTTCTAAATTATTAATTTCCCTCTCATCTTGCCATCAAAGAAATCTGTAAATTATTTATAAATAAAAGGGCCCTCAAATCTATCTGATTCTGTTATTGTTAGTCTACTTCATGACAAGGAGACCAGCCATGGCCTGGTAACTAATTATTTTAATTACATGGTGTGAGGAGTCCTATCTTCAATTAAAATGTCTAAGACAATAGATATGATAATTGATTTTTAAAAAGCCTCACACATGAAGCCACATCCATTAAGGGAGCCATATTTTGAAGCCATGTGCAAAAAGGGGGTTCCGATGCTTGTTTTGTTTGAGGAAACCCATTTCCACATTAACACAAAAAACATGAATTACAGTATGTGCTTTTATTGAATTGTTTTTATCCTTTTTGCATTATGGTCGGGAAACTTATATTTAAGAAACAGAAGCCATATGAACCAATATGTTTGATCTGCCATTTGTCAAATCTACAAGTCATAGCAGCACTGTCAGATCATTTATTTAAACCGTTTTCTTTTTGTTTTATGGATCTTATATTTATATTATTATGTATGACTGTATGTGTATACTTTACTGTTCATGGAATATTGAGATCCTGTTTGTCTACTGTCTGTGGTTTCTCAATATGTGAAGACAAAACCCTAACCTGGATATAAGGCACTATAAGGTATTTTTTTGTGTCTCACTGTGTTATATGTCTGTTTCTGTCACTACCCTTGTTTCTCTTAATGGTGTTTTACAAAACCTCTGGTGGCATGAAAGTCAGCACTCCAAAGATGAGCACAAAGCACCATTATGAAGTGCAGGCCTCAGCAAATGTCTTACACACATACTCATGATGTGGTGTCATTATCAAATAGTATTGACAGTGAAGTAGGAGTTATTACATTAGAATAATTGACAAAGTCTAACAATATCAATTCAGTTTGATAATTTAGCCAATGTTTTTATCCAATCCTAAACTGACTGAGTAGTATTACCAAATATTTCTATTTGTGTGACCATTTATGTTTCTCGGGATCGGCTTAAAGTAGGATTTAATTTAAAATATTGATTGATGTTAATAAGAGAACAGTTGATTAGTTTATGCATTTTTGCTTCCCTTTTAATTTTGAAAGTAGTCCCATAGAAGTAATCATCTAATAAAAAATAACAAAACGTATCTGATTCCACTATTTTAGTTGGTAACTAATGAATTTCAGTTAGGTTTTTTGTAATCTGTTACTTTCCAACCCTGATAACAGGCATGCATGTGCTTGAGTCAGTGCTTTGGTGCTAATGAACTAAATGTCTTTATTTTGTGTTTTTATGTTAATATTTTGTTATAACCTCTGTGCCACCAAACACTTAATATTTATCACTATGCCCTATACCGCTGATATTCTGTTCTTTCATCCAATTTACTTCCCTCAGGCCATGCAGTAACTGTGGAAAAACACCAGTCATTTGTAACACTTAAGGCTTTTAAGGCTTTGTATAAGACACCCTCATCCCCCCATCTGTCATAACCAGACATCTCTTGTTTCTTTTTATTACCACCCAACCCCCCATTCCTGTTATGGGAATGGGGGGTAAATGCTATTGTGAGGCTATTGTGAAGGAAGAACACTGCTGTGATCCCAGTACAGTATAGCTGCAGTTGTTGTCGCATGTATACTGTATCCCCCTGTTAAACGTCACTCGGGAAAGTGAGCCAATGTTCTACTCTGTTATACTTTTGGCTATTTGGTTTTGCTGGGGCTTGGGAAGACTTATTTCAGTAATAATAGCAAGGTAAATAATTTGCCAATAAAAATGTTGCGTACTGTATGCTGGTTTAATATAGTACTGCTGTTGGTAATGGTAATTCTACCATTTAAGGCAATGCCACTATTTCTTTTATTTATATCTCTATATCTCCACATCTCCACTTGGACTTAAGCACTAGAAGCCCTTGTCTTTGAGACCTAATAATGGAAAAGGTCCATTAAAACCCTCTTTCTTAAACCAAAGGATAAAACCTACCAAATAAAAGCCCGCCTCCACTGCCCTCCTCCTCCTTCTCCTCCACCTCCCCCCTATGCCTTGGCAGGCATGGGCAGACTGGCACTCCCCATGCCACTCTGCTCAACAGATTGGCACTTTCATCTTGTTTGAATATGGAAAGCCACAGGCTCAAAGTCACTGGGTCTGATGCCCTCACACAGGCACACAAAGCTGGCATAAACAGTGTTAAACATGAGTGTTTCGTCAGTAATGGTACCCTTAGTAGCCTCGCAGGCAGAAACGTTACGCCCACACCCACTATGTTCCTCTGACCAGCCGTGTGTGGCCTGAGTGTGTCTGAACCATGGCTGAATTCTCTGGAGGCGTATGACTTTGTGAGAGTTGTTGCTGTTATGTTGTTTTTCAATTTAGCTATTGACAAAGAAGGTTGATGTATACACCTGTCATTCCTGAATGTCGAACTTAATGACTTAAAGAAAGAAAGGCTGGCTCGCTGGTCTGAGCACACTGCCACATGAGAATGTGTGTAGGAATATTGATCTGTTTTGATTAATGTCATCTATGTTTTTCTCTCCCTCTACTTCATACTTGTCTGTATCCTGTCCCACCGCTCCCCTCTAGCCAAACGAAGTAACCAACACAATGTGTGGGTACAAAGTGTTGAACAAGGAGGTAAGACGCCTGTGGTTCTCCTTTCAGAACCATCTTATTTTCTAACAGCCGACTAAATAGCCAGTTAAAATGTTGACCGTCTGCAGAGAGAGAGAGGAAAACGGTTAGACAGTCGCACTCTGCACACATTTGGAGTTTGGTGCCAACATGCGGTATTGCTAATTGTCCAGTGGAAACACAACTGAGGAAAAGCCAAAGGGGTTTAAACACTTTAACTGTGTCATATACAGTTATACTACTAGTATATACCACTGGCAGTGACGGATGGGGTTGAGTGTCTTCTAACTTGACTCTGCACCACATTTAAATAATGTCAATTGCCTCAAAGTGACACCTCAGAGGGTCTCATCAGAGAGCAACATAGTAAAACCTATGGGCTCTATCTACCCACCCCACTGGTGCAATGTTATTTCTGAGTATCTTAAATAATACATTTTCCCTCAACTTCTGGTTGAGGACTGCTGCCAATTAGAGGCAAACAACCAAATGAGGCGCAGGTGCACCATGTTGAGTTGTTGGACCAATCCAGGCTGTGCCTTCCAGATAATACTCAACTCCCCCCCCCATTGTTATATGGCTCATCTCAGTAGTATGAAATGTACCATGTATGTATGCCATTTCTTTTGTATAGTGTTTGGCCAAGTGCCTGAATTAAAGATTAGATTGATGAATGACAAGTGTGATCTTTCATAGCGTTTGGATGTGGTGGACATTGTCTATATCAGAGGCTGCACTGATGCAGTCTTCATCTGGCTGATTGACAACTATAAGTCCATGGCTGGACTGTTGCTGGGGATATTGCTGCCACAGGTATCGTATACATGAGAGGAAGGCACAGTATTGTGTGGTTTGCTTGATTAAATGACTATTGCTCGCTTACATGAAGCAAATAGCTGTAATAAACCACAGGTGTTTATTGCTGAAATGTACAAAGACACATTTACATGCACAGATATTTAAAGTGCATTTGTGCACAAAGTAATTGCTACTTTTCACAGCCATCATTTAGTCATCACGCCTGAGTTGCATGTGGACAAGCCCCCTCCCCCGCCCGAACACGCAAAATTTTGTTTTTCCACAGATTTATCCTCCTGTGTTAGGAGCCTGTTTGATTTCTGCTGTTATATTTCTCTCTGCCATTGTTTGTTTCCTTCTAGTTCTTTGGTGTGATTATCAGTTGGCTATATATCACTCGTGTGGAGGACGCCATCAGCGAGTATGGCAACTACATGGATGGACTGTTGGAGTCGAATGTACAAAGAGAAGCCAAGAAGCAAGGCCGCATGTCCAGATGTTGCAAGTGTATGCCTGAGATAGACTGAGGTAGAGGAAAACTATGCTACCGTCTAAAACTCAAACTAATGCGATGAGCAAACCTGATGATAACAGATCATCATACCTAATATGGTATGTTGTTTTGGTGAATATTTATACTTATTTCCGATGCTGAAAAATAGTGTATGCAGTAAAGATGTCCAAAGGAGATAGTAACAATATCCCTGAAACACCGGCCTACTTGCTTAAGCAGCATACTGTAAAAAAGTGTCAAAACAGGAACCAAGTTAGAAACTTTTCTTCAAACCATAATACTTATCGTTACCTACTAAATATGTTCTACTACTATACTGTGTCCTGGAGAACCAGTGTGTCTTACAGAAGTCTCATTGGCCTTCTGTACATAAAAAACCATGCAGCTATTTTGTAAATGATATATTGTATCTCCCAATGTTTCCAGATGTACTCCCCCGTGAATCCCTTATTAATTTCGCTTCACTGTTTCCTCTGAGCTGATACCTGTCCATGTATCAAACAGGTTATCTGACTTGTGCAGCAAGCAAGCAGCATGACGTCTTGACCTCTGCTGCACACATTGTTAAGGTGAATGGAATTACATGGAGCTCCAGCTGTGATTAGTCTGGAGCAAAGTGTGTCAGGGGAAGCACCACTAAATACAATCAGTAGACTTGATTGAACCAAAACAATAATCTTGTGAGTTAAAGTGGGACATGTGACTTGTTAATACGCACAGTGGTTTCTGCACCCCCTGCTATTGCCTTATTTGACATTTTCTACTCTCTTGTTAAAATGTGTAAGAACGTTATATTTTCTGCACAGTCCAAATGACTGTAGTAGTAGCAGAAGAGTTGCACAAGTTTCAGGGAAAGTGTTAAAGTCCAAAGCTAAGAGGTGAAAATGGCTATCACTGTAAACATAGTTTACAGTTTAATTACACTATTAAAATTTTTTAATGCAATTAAACTTAATTGTTATTCTTATTGTCTAAGATTAAAGTATTACTTGGCATTTACCATTTTAATTCTAATGTTATTCAGACACGAATAAGTCTAGAACATTTTAAATTAGATTAGTATCTACAGTAACATACATAACCATGTCTAAAAGATAACATGTACGGTAGTGATCATCTAGCCATTATTCTGCAGCAGGCTCAACCTTAAGTAATTCTCAAGTGCCCGGCTATATCAAAGGGTGCTGCTATCTCAGGTATTAAATATTTACTCAGTCAAATCTTGATCTAAACCTATTTGTTTAAATTCACAGGGAATTCTTTTTTGAAATATGTTATGATATACAATACTGAACATTGTTTTTGTGAACCTGGTAATGTATCTGTCTCCCAATGTAACAATACACTGATGCATAACTAAAATTATACTTATTCAATGTAGAGTTGGTATGTTATACTTTTAGATGATTTTTAATGACATTATAACCCCCTTTTCTGCAGTGTTTGTAATGAACTTCCTTCTTAGTCATTGCAGTTCTATGCACTGTATGCATGTACTGCAAAATACAAACGCATGCAACTGCTACAACAAACAGCCTCATGTGAATAAAAATGCAATTTAACTGCTTTTTCCAATGATGCTTGTATGTTTCATAATGTAGATTACACAGACAAACTAAAATACAAAAACCTTGATGTTTTTTGTATTTTGCAGGCTGTGTAGATGATTGTTGTGGAATTCTACAGACTGCAGATGGTGACCTATAGGCACTAGAGCGGTTGCAAGTGGCTTGAGTTGCATTCTAAGAACCCATAATATTTCTTCAGCTAAGGCTACATTAACACTGCTATAGAATCTAGAGCTATAGAATTATTCTTGATATTACTAAGAATAAAGATACTGTAAAGCCGCAAAAGAGGAATATTAAGCGTATTGAACAGTGAACAGATGATACAATGATCTTCAAGCTCATTTTTTGCTCTATTTGCTAAATTAAGCTATACAAACAAACAAACAATTAAAGATCACATTTGATGCTATGAACATTTGATAAACCAATTAGATTTGTTGATCACTCAAACTGATTTGCGTTTTCTTTTCACACTAACCTCCTTCAACTTAACAGCATCAAAGTGCCAACACTTCACCTGGCAATGTTTATCATAATTACACACAATTACATTTTCATCCAAAAGTGGTATGATTTTCATATTTAATGACGTTTTATGAGTCATTATGCACAGATGGATTAAATGATACCTTTCTATTAAATCTGCAACCTTTCCATGTTGATAACAAAGGCTGAGTTAAGATGGGGTATACATACAGTATTGGAACACTCTTTAAATCTGACAGTTGTCTTTGCGTGTTCAAGCGTAATAAAACTAAGTGTAACTGCATGTTTCATTTGATATTTCTGTTTTACATGTTTCCTTTAACATTGCGTGCGTGCGTTCACATGAGTCATTTGTACATTTTATGGGGGTATGTAATTGCAGTGAGATGCTCATAGATATGAGTTATGATTACCTTTTCATAAATGTGAAAATAGACATGGTAACTGACTGACCTTCGGTGTAAATAACGGCAGTGCTGTGGAACTGATATAAGACTGCCATCACATTAGTAGTGACTTTCCTTTCCCGCTGATTAGTGGACTTCCTGCTGACAGCAGCTGTAAATATTTTACATTACCACCAGAGGAAGATGATTTTCCCTTAGCACCCAACTGCGCTAACTGATCTGAAAGTAGGGGCCCTGTTTGAGGACCTCACAACATATGCCCCTTTTTTGTTTCTTGCATTTTCAGGTATCCCTTTATTCCTATACCCTCTCTCATGAAAGGTCATCTTTGTTGATTTGAAATCAAGTAGAATTTCTGTGCAGCTGTTGCTCTAGGCATAACTCTTGCAAAAAGCTAACTTTGCTCAGGTGCCATGCATGAATGCAAAATGCTCTAGATAAATTTAGTATATATCGATCTGGTTATTAAACCTCCTGTTTCAGACTCTTTGGAGTAATGTATAAGAAGCTAAGAAAAAACAGTATGCAGCGTTTTCTTAACTTTATTTCAGTTTCCTAGCATTTGTGTTAGGTGTCACTATGGGGTGTGCCCCATATTTGTGTCCTGGCCTAAACATAATGTGGGTACACCTATGACAAAGCAAACGCTCTCCCACTGGAATGTGGGGGTAATCGTTTTGGCAGGCTCATTCATGGTCTTTTTATGTCCTTGTTTAGAGCGACCTCTATCCAGGAGGTAGACTGTTGGGGCAACACGGTGGGCCAGTGGATAGCGCTGTGGCCTGACAGCAAGAAGGTCCCGGGGGCTCTGGTTTCCCCCACCATCAAAACATGCAGGTTCACTCTGCAGCCAGTGTCATCTGACCAGTGACACTAGCCTCTGGAGTTGGTCCCCGGGCGCTGCACAGCGGCTGCCCACTGCTTCCTTGAGGGATGGGTTAAATGCAGAGGATGAATTTTGCTGCATGTATTTGTATGTGACAATAAAACAAAATCACATTTTAAGCACATTTACCTGCATGAGCACATACTGTAAAGTTGTCAGTTCCATTCCACAGGCTCAATAGATCTTTTCACAGTGAGCTGGAGGTGCTACTCAAGACAGGTGTACTCTCCTGTCCTGTTTGGATACATTTTTGAAGTCCCTCCTGGTCCACACAGGTGTTTTGAGTTCATGTGGCTGATTAGACTTGTTTTCAGGCGTGTTCACACTTGTTCACCTACACGATATGCAAAGGTTTTCACTGTAACTGAGGCTAAACTAGAGGTTATGAGTTTATTTTAAAATGTTGTGTGAATAAAAAAGAACTTTTCCTCAGACTAGAGAAAAATGTGTATCTCTTCGGTAGGGTCTCCCAGGACACTAATACAGGTCTAATGAAATGGACAATTAGCGTAGAGGGGATGTCAGTCAGGTCCACAAGAACATTTACAGACATCCTCTCCAAGAGTAGCTCTAATCAGCCAAGTTCATGACAATCACATGTGCCTACTGCTGCTTATCATGGGAAATAATGCTGCAACCTTCATTAAAATATGTCAAACAGCAGATAACAATAAATACATCTGTGCTTTCTGTAATTTGTAGCATATATGTATGTGAATGTTTCTTATATTATCTTTAATTTGTCAGTTATAAGAAATGCATATTAGAAAAGTGACCATGGGAGCCAATAGAAATATTATGTTTAAATATCAGTCTTGAGTTGCATTCCATCCATCCATCTTCTCCCGCTTATCCGGAGTCGGGTCGCGGGGGCAGCAGCTTCAGCAAGGGACCCCAAACTTC